>ML792469.1:964830-982650 GCA_009831015.1 Picea engelmannii | reverse complement strand
CACTCAATATCTCTTTCTCTCTCTACCCCCACTAATACATTTGGGTCAAATTTTGACGATGTGTTTGTAGAAATTGCCACTTTATATTGTCCAGAGATCGACAAGCATCGAACCCCCTCAAACGTCGTTTCACATGATGTCAATTTTTTGATGACACAGATATTGTCTTTGTTGCGACATTTCATGCAGACACGTGTTGTCTCGAACTTCACTGTCAAAGCCCACTATGGATGTCGCTACAGCGACACCAAGATGTCTCACCTGCGATGCCATAGATTGTCGGTCTTCTAACGCGTATGCTATATCAGCGACGTCTCACCTATGACATTGACGCCATGAAAATGACGCTAGGAATGTCGGACATTCGAGGGAAGGTAGCGTCAGTATTCAGACATCTACGCTATATCAGCGACGTTTCACTTGCGACATTGATGCCATGACAGTGACGTTAAGAACGTCGGACAACTGACGGAAGGTACGTTGGTCTTCCGACGTCTACGCTATATCAATGACATTTCACCTGCGAAGTTGACACCATGAAAACGACGCTAGGAACGTCGAACAACTGACATAATATGACATCAGTCTTCCAACATTGATGTTATATTAGTGACGTCTCACCTGTGACGTTGATGCCATGACAACGACGCTAGGAATGTCCGAGACCAACGAAGGGTAACATCAATATTCCAACGTGTATGTTATATCAGCGATGCTAGGGACATCAGAAGAACGATGATCTGTAGGTGTTTAAAAAAAATCACAAAATTGATGAGCCTCCTTTCTGCAACACCACTACTATGACCAAGAAAATGGATATGCAAGCACTGAAAAAATGTTATGTGTCGTGCTCTCCATGTATCCATGTGGCCCCTTGATTGACGATTGTCATGCATTTTTGGAAACACAAGTGTAAGAATTTTAACACTCCATTTTCCTCCAAAATGAATTCCAATGATCTACGTGGCCTTATGGCCAAATCCCCATCAATGACTTACATGATTTTGGAAGAAAAATGTATACAAAGTTTAATTTAACCATGAGCCTCTGAAATAACAAACCACAAAAAATGCAATGTACATGGTAGCCTTTGGATATATTTAGAGATGTTTGAACTAGGTTACAAGCTTTGAAATGGTTTTAATCACCCTTGGTGGTATTGGGCCATGGAAAAGATAAGTACACAATCCAAATTCACACAAAAGTAAGCATAATTCATTCAAAACATAAATGTTAGATACGATGCCAATCAATGTTATGTTCTTTTGGATGGTCTAAGGCTCTAAAGTGAAATCATACTAGGATGACCAACACCATTAGAATCCCAAAAGGCAAAACCTCATTCGCCTTTACATTCTTTAAGGCCCATTTGGAAATTGAGCTAAGTTCCTTTAATATGGAATCAAAATGGTTCTCCATGCCTCCCATCACTATCATAGACTGAAGTTCTAATATATAATTTATCTTTTTCATTACACTAATTTCATTTTCAAATATGATCCTAGTATGATACAATACCAAATCAATTTTGTTAAGCTTGAGAGAGTGAATACTTCCAAAATGATGCAAGATTCATCCCCTTTGTAGATTGTATCAAATAATCTATTATATGTATTTCACTAGCAATGCTTCGAAGAGAAATAATGTTGTTTTTGCCACCCATTATCAAGGTAACACCTTCCAAGGCGAGTTGGCAAGAGGGGCACCCACAAGAGGAATCGTAATGAAAACAAGGCAGTGCACCCAAATGAAATGCAAGGTGAGTTGGAAAGAGGTGTGTCCACCCACATGAAGAGTCATAATGAAAACGACCAAACAAGGGAGAACTAGGAAAGAAGATGAGCCATATGCCGGATAAATAGCAAAATTGGCTTCGTCTTAACTTTTTTAAGACAACCTGGGAAATTCTAGGTGCCCAAAGGCAAGGCAAGACAAGCTGGAAAGAGGGGAACCCACATGAGGAATCATAACAAAAAGGAGGAAGGGTGCCCAAATGCAATGCAAGGCAAGTTGGAAAGAGGTGCGCCCACCCAGATGAAAGGAACAAAAACGATCACACATGGGAGCACTAGGAAAGAAGACTAGCCAGATGCCGGATAAGGAGCAATTTTGGCTTTGAATTAACTTTTTCAAGATGGCCTGGGAAAGGTTGGGCACCCAAACACAATGCAAGGTGAGTTGGCAAGATGAATGCCCACATGAGGAATCATAATGAAAAAGAGGCAGGGCACCCACATGAGGAATCATAACAAAAAAGAGGTAGGGTGCCCAAACACAACACAAGGTGAGTTGGAAAGAGGGACACCCACCTACATGAAGAGTCATAAAGAAAAATACCACACAAGGGAGCACTAGGAAAGAAGACGAGCCAAATTCCGGATAAGGAGCAATTTTCGCTTTGATTTAACTTTTTCAAGACCGCTTGAGAAAGGTTGGACGCTCAAATGCAACACTAGGTGAGTTGGAAAGAGGGGCACCCACATGAGGAATCGTAACAAAAAGGGGGTCGGGCGCCCAAATGCAACGCAAGGCGAGTTGGCAAGAGAGGCGCCCACATGAGGATTTGTAATGAAAACGAGGCAGGGTGCCCAAATGAAATGCAAGGAGAGTTGGAAACAGGGTCGCCCACATGAGGAATCATAACGAAAATGAGGTAGGGAGGAAAAATGCAACACAAGGTGAGTTGGAAAGAGGGGTGACCACATGAGGAATCGTAACGAAAACAATATAGGGCGCCCAAAGGCAAGGCAAGGCTAGCTATAAAGAGGGGCGCCCACAAGAGGAATCCTAACGAAAATGAGGTAGAGCATCCAAATGCAATGCAATATGAGTTGGAAAGAGGTGCGCCCACCCACATGAAGAGTCTTAACGAAAACAACCACACAAGGGAGTACTAGGCAAGAAGACGAGCTAGATGCCAGATAAGGAGAAATTTTGGCTTCGAATTAAATTTTTTAAGATGACCTAGGTAAGGATGGGTGCTGGAAGGAAAGGCAAGGGAAGTTGGAAAGAGGGGCATGCACAAGAGGAATTGTAAGGAAAACGAGGCAGGGCACCCAAATTCAATGCAAGGCGAGTTGGCAAGAGGTGCACCTACCTACATGAAGAGACGTAACGAAAATGATGACCCAAGGGAGAACTAGGAAAGAAGACGAGCTAGATGTCAGATAAGGAGCATTTTTGGCTTCGACTTAACTTTTTTAATACGGTCTGGGAAAGGTTGGGTGATGTTGGGCCCCAACAACTCCCCCTATATTTTTACAAAATTTAAAGGGCCCCCATTCGAATCTTGATAATTATAATGAGCTACAGAATCAACCTTTTCAAATAGTTCCATTCCTTGGCTTGCTTTGAGAAAAACTTAAGACATTCACTTTAGTATGAGACATTCATTACAAGAGTATATGTCAAAAGTTAGAAACGAGCATAAAAATCTCAATTTAAACAAAACGTTAATTTTTATCAAATGTTTACTTTCGTTTAAATTATGATTATGTGTTCATTCTTTTGCTCATTAGCAAGTTTGACTATTTTGAATAATGTATTCAATACTTTATCAAATAATATCTTGGTTGGTTTCTCATTTTCATGAAATCATTTGGTGATATTAATTAATTAAATTCTTTTTTCATTTTGCATCTCATTTCAAAATAATAGTAATAAAAGAATTATCTATCATTTGTTTGATTTTGTAAAAAATTAAAATTAATATTTTTTCTTCATTAACTTGAAGCTTTTAGATCATATTTGAAAACAAATTATAAATAATGTTTGTTTATAAGTTATAGTTAGTTTAAATTCATTTTTTATTTTTCTAGATTTTGTTTTATTCACAATTTTTAGNAATATTTGATACGGATCTGATCATGGCTTGATTTTATTATCCAAATACGTTCAAGATGATTGATCCAAAAATAATTTTGGATTGCTACAAATAATTTTATGAGCAACAACAGATAAAATTTGGAAAGGCATCAAGATCAGACATGCAATTTTGCAGAACTGATTGCAGCTAAACCGTGAGGAATTTGAAGAAACGGTTGCAAACCCAGAACCAAAATGGACCCATTTACCTTCCACATAGATATTTTCCCAAACAAATGCATGATTTGAGATATATTTGGGTCTCGTTTAGAGGCAAATTTCAGGTGGCGGAAATTAATATTGACGCCCAGACTGTTCAATCATTTTATAAATATATGAGAAAGATCAGAGCCAAGTGGATCCAAGAATTGGAGAGGAGGATTTTAATCATTTCTCTTTTGTATATTATTGCTTTTATAAACTTTTTATTTCTTTTCAAATGGAGTAATGGATGGATGGAATCTTTGGGAGAATGGACGAGTATTTTCAAAGAAGAATATGGAATTCCAGGTTGCTTAATGGCTTTTGCCCTGTGAGTAAAATGGTTTTATTTTCATATAATATATTCATATTCTTTGAATAATTGATTATGCATTGATTTAAATAGCTTTAGTCTTTTTTATCAATACATGGTTAATTATTATCATTTATGTATTAATTTTTCCAATATTTAAAGTCTATTATCCAAACAATTTCTTCCAGGACTACAGAATGGACAAGTGATTCCAAAAACTTAATAGAACTGCATATATGCATTTTGGCTTTAGCCTTTTGTTTATAATGTTTTTATTTATGTTTTGTTAATCCTGTTACATGTGCAGGTCTGATATCTTTAGATTAAATGATCTGTGATGTGTAGGAGGTTTATATTATAAATACCATCTATCATTTGCTCCTGAAAATACAAATGCTATGATTATATCTTCGATTTAAACAATGAGATTTATCTTTGAATTTTAAATTGAATGATAAAATGCATAGATTGCTTCCAGATTTATCTTGTTGTAATCATGTATAATTATGAGATCACAGGTTTATGTTTGTGTTTCCTTTTCTGTCATTAAAACCTAAGCTGCCAATACATGCTATGAATTTATTTAGAATAGTCATAAGGTTCATTGCAGATTTCTCTCTTGGACATGGCAGTTGGATGTTCACCACTCATGCAGATGCTTAGATACACCTCACTAATTCACTGATATGATAGCTTCTTTGTATTTTTCTATTATTTACATATCATTAAAACTAGAATGTATAGTTCAACTTTGACTATCCACATGTTTATGTTTCATTAACTGTTTTTGCAAGATTCTTTAAATTTATAAAAGAAAAAAAATAAATATTTTTATGTGCTTTCTTTATCTGCTTCCTAGAAGCAATCGTTTTTCACATTGATTTTCGTAAGTTTCGATTAAAACTTGCATCTTGTAAATCATGTAAATAAACAAGACTTGTATATCTTCTGCTTAAATACAACTACTATAGTTACATTTGAACATATGTACATATATATAGTGTGTTTAGTAATTAGTTAGTTATTTCTTTCTTTTATTCGTTTCTTTTAGGATTCTTAGATTGGCTAACGGAGCCATTAAACCCGTCAGAACGAGTTATACCAAATGGCTTAGGTTATTTAGACAACCCCGGAACGGACTCGCTCTTTCAGTTGACGGATGGTCAATTTCGCTCATCAACAACTACCCAAAGGAAAGGCAAGGCGAGTTGGCAAGAGGGGCACCCACATGAGGAATTGTTATGAAAAGAGGCAGGGTGCCCAAACACAACACAAGGCGAGTTGGTAAGAGGTGCACTCACCCACATGAAAGACATGAAAACAGACACACAAGGGAGCACTAGGCAAGAAGATGAGTCGTATGTTGGATAAGGAGCAATTTTGGATTCGACTTAACTTTTTTAAGACGACCTGGGAAAGGTTGGGTGCCTAAAGGCAAGTTAAGGAAAATTGGCAAGAGGGGCGCCAACATGAGGAATCGTAACGAAAAGGAGGCAAGGCTCCCAAATGCAACACAAGGCAAGTTGGCAACAGGGACGCCCACCCACATGAAGATTCATAATGAAAACAAACACACAAGGGAGCACTAGGAAAGAAGACAAGCCAGATACCAGATAAGGGGTAATTTTGGCTTCGATTTAACTTTTTCAGGACGACCTGGGCAACGCTGAGCACCCAAACACAATGCAAGGCAATTTGGCAAGAGGGGCACCCACATGAGGAATCACAACGAAAAGGGGGTCGAACACACAATCGCAATGCAAGTCGAGTTGGAAAGAGGGGCACCCACATGAGGATTCATAACGAAAACGAAGCAGGGTGCCCAAACATAATGCAAGGCGAGTTGGAAAGAGGGTCTCCTACATGATGAATCATAACAAAAATGAGGTAGGGCGGACAAATGCAACGCAAGTTGAGTTGGAAAGAGGGGCGGCCACATGAGGAATCCTAATGAGAAAAAGGAAGGGCGCCCAAAGTCAAGGCATGGTGAGTTGGCAAGAGGGGCACCCACAAGAGGAATCATAAAAAAAATGAGGCAGGGAACCTAAACACAAGACAAGTTGAGCCGGAAAGAGGTGCACCCACCCACATGAAGAGTTGCAATGAAAACAACCACACAAGGGAGCACTAACCAAGAAGACAAGCCGAATGCTGGATAAGGAGCAATTTTGGATTCATTTTAACTTTTTTAAGATGAACTGAGAAACGCTAGGTGCCCAAAGGCAAGTTGGAAATAGGGGATCCCACATGAGGAATCCTAACGAAAAGGAGTCAAGGCGCACAAACACAATGTAAGGTGAGTTGTAAAGAGCTGTGCCCACCCACATGAAGAGTCGTAATGAAAACAACCACACAAGGGAGCACTAGGCAAGAAGATGAGTCAGATGCTAGATAAGAATCAATTTTGGCTTCGAATTAAGTTTTTTAAGATGGTCTGGGAAAGGCTGGGTGCCCAAAGGCCCAACAAGGTGAGTTGACATGAGGGGCGCCCACATGAGGAATCGTAGTGAAAAGGAGGCAAGGAAGCCAAATGCAACATAAGGCGAGTTGGCAAGAGGGGCACCCACCCACACAAGGAATCATAATACAATGTATTTTGGTTGTTTCTTTTAAAATTTGTTCGATAGACATGTCTGTGCATCTAGTACTGCAAGGGCATGCAATAACATAAAAAAATAAGAACTTGATAAATTGCACAAGCTTCATTAGTTATGTCGTGTCTTTGTTTTTTTCTTTCATCTAAGTACTTTTTTGCTGCATACAAAATATTAGTACAAAATCATTATTTAAATACAAAATTCCATCAAGCGTCTTCTTCTTGCCACCAAACTCATGGGCCAAATTCCCATGTTTTTGAACAGTTTTGACGAAGATGCTATAACAATGAAGAACATCATGTTCATTGAAACTTTGTTGCTACAATAATATGACAACAATGATGAAATTTATTGATCATTCTAGGTATATTTCTCATTGACAAGGCCAAAATCATATCATCTCATGCATATTTAGACCTTATTGTAACAATGATTGCATTAAGGTAGATTATTTTAACTATGCATTTCTCCACAAAAGAGAGAGAGAGTTAACATATATTATGGTAGTCAATTTTATTTTAAAAGAGATTAAATATAATAGTTTATACTTGCATTTTTAATGTCCCAATTCTTCGATGAAGGGGGTTCATAACCATATAGTGCTTTAAATTGGGTAATTTTTGAGGTAGAGTAATACATAATATCAAACCAATATTTTGTTAGATGCAACCACCTCATCCATTTCCTTTGTTTATCCCATGTGATCTTTGAGTCTAGAAACCCTCCCATATCATAAAGGCATGTGAACAGTCTATCCATGTCAAATCTCGGTGCATACATAAAAATTTTGAAAAAATTTCAATGTTGGCCCCATTCACAGGTAATTGTTGCCCATCATGTACTCTATCCCTAGTACAATGTCTTTTAATAGTTGGCCTAATTGGCATGATGTTGGTTTTGAATGACATAGACGATGAATATAAAGAGTGGGTGTGTGAGTGATCTTTGAGTCTGAAAACCCTCCCATATCGTCAAGGCATGTGAACAATCTGTCGTGTCAAATCTCGGTGCATATAGAAACATTTTGAAAAAATTTCAACGTTGGCCGCATTCATAGGTCACTATTGCGAATCATGTACTCTAGCCCTAGTATAATCTCTTTTAATAGTTGTTTCCTTTAAAATTCGAGTGATAAAATTAAAATGAAGTGAGGATGAGATGGGTTGATATGTAGAGTGGGTGTGTGAGTAATATTTGAGTCTGGAAACCCTTCCATATCATCAAGGCATGAAAACAGTCTATCCATGTCAAATTTCAGTGCATACAGAAACATTTTGAAAGAATTTCAATGTTGTCCCCATTCACAGGTTATAGTTTCCCATCATGTACTGCTCTAGCCCTAGTAGAATGTCTTTTAGTTGTTTCCTTTAAAATACCATCGAGATGCATGTCCCTGCATCTACTAGTACTGCAAGGGCATGCAATAACATTGATAAAGAAGTACTTAATTAATCACACAAGCTTCAAGTTATTTTATGTCTTTTGTTTTCTCTCATCTAAGTACTATTTTTCTCCATAAACAATATTAGTACAAAATCATTATTTAAATATGAAATCTCATCTATCTCCTTCTTCTCGCCACGACCAAAATCATGGGCCTAATTGGCATGATGTTGGTTTTGAATGACATAGACCATGAATATAAAGAGGGGGTTTTTGAGTGATCTTTGATTTTGGAAATGCTCCCGTATCGTCAAGGCATGTGAACAGTCTATCCATGTCAAATTTTAGTGTACAAAGAAAAAATTTGAGAAAATTTCAACGTTGGCCCCAATCATAGGTTATTGTTTCCCATCATGTACTCTAGCCCTAATACATTGTCTTTTAATAGTTGTTTCCTTTAAAATTCTACAGAGAAAATTAAAACGAAATAAGGAAGATATGGGTCAATATATAGAGTGGGTGTGTGAGTAATATTTGATTCTGGAAACCCTTCCATATTACCAAGGCATGCAAATAGTCTATCCATGTCGAATTTCAATGCATATAGAAACATTTTGAAAGAATTTCAAAGTTGGCCCCATTCAAAGGTTATTGTTTCCCATCATGTACTAATCTAGCCCTAGTACAATGTATTTTAGTTGTTTCCTCTAAAACATGACTGAGATGCATGTCCCCGCATCTACTAGTAATACAAGGGCATGTAATAATGTTGATAAAGAAGTACTTGATTAATCACACAAGCTTCAAGTTATTTTATGTCTTTGTTTTTTTCTCTCATCTAAGTAATCTTTTTCTCCATAAATAATATTAGTACAAAATCATTATTTAAATATGAAATCTCATCTATTGCCTTCTTCTCACCACGACCAAAATCATGGACCTAATTGGCATGATGTTGGTTTTGAACGACACATACGATAAATATAAAGAGTGGGTGTGTGAGTGATCATTGACTCTGGAAACCATCTCATATCGTCAAGGCATGTGAACAGTCTATCCATGTCGAATTTCAGTGCATACATAAACATTTTGAAAAATATTCAACGTTGGCCCCATTCACAGGTCAATGTTTCCCATCATGTACTCTAGCCCTAGTACAATGTCTTTTAACAGTTGTTTCCTTTAAAATTCTACTAAGAAAATTAAAACAAAACTAGGACGAGATGGGTCAATATATAGAGTGGGTGTGTGAGTAATATTTGAGTCTGGAAACCCTTCCATATCGTAAAGGCATTCAAATAGTCTATCCATGTCAAATTTCAATGCATACAGAAACATTTTGAAAGAATTTAAATGTTGGCCCCATTCACAGGTTATCGTTTCTCATCATGTACTGATCTAGCCCTAGTACAATGTATTTTAGGTGTTTCCTTTAAATTACGACCGATATGCACGTTCGTGCATCTACTAGTACTACAAGGGCATGCAATAACGTTGATAAACAAGTACTTGATTAATCACACAAGCTTCAAGTTATTTTATGTCTTTGTTTTTTTCTCTCATCTAAGTACTATTTTTCTCCATAAAGAATATTAGTACGAAATCATTATTTAAATATGAAATCTCATCTATCTCCTTCTTCTTTCCATGACCAAAATCATGGGCCTAATTGGCATGATGTTGGTTTTGAATGATCCAAACGATGAATATAAAGAGTGGGTGTGTGAGTGATATTTGACTCTGGAAACCCTCCCATATTGTCAAGGCATGTGAACCATCTATCCATGTCAAATTTTAGCGCATAAAGAAACATTTTCAAAAAAATTCAACTTTGGCCCCATTCACAGGTCATTGTTTCCCATCATGTACTCTAGCCCTAGTACAATGTTTTTTAATAGTTGTTTCCTTTAAAATTCGTCTGAGAAAATTAAAATAAAATGAGGAAGAGATGGGTCGATATATAGAGTGGGTGTGTGAGTAATATTTGAGTATGGAAACCCTTCCATATCATCAAGGCATGCAAACAGTCTATCCATGTCAAATTTCAATACATACAGAAACATTTTGAAAGAATTTCAATGTTGGCCCCATTCAGAGGTTAATTTTTCCCATCATGTACTAATCTAGCCCTAGTACAATGTATTTTAGTTGTTTCCTCTAAAATACGATCGAGATGCATGTCCATGCATCTACTAGTACTGCAAGGGCATGCAATAATGTTGATAAAGAAGTACTTGATTAATCACACAAGCGTCAAGTTATTTTGTGTCTTTGTTTTTTTATCTCATCTAAGTACTCTTTTCCTCCATAAATAATATTAGTATGAAATCATTATTTAAATATGAAATCTCATCTATCTCCTTCTTCTCGCCATGACCAAAATCATGGGCCTAATTAGCATCATGTTGGTTTTGAATGACACAAACGATGAATATAAAGAGTGGGCGTGTGAGTGATCTTTGAGTCTAGAAACCCTCATATATCATCAAGGCATGTGAAAAGTATATCCATGTCAAATTTTGGTGCATACATAAACATTTTTAAAAAATTTCAACGTTGGCCCCATTCACAGGTCACTGTTGCCCATCATGTACTCTATCCCTAGTACAATGTCTTTTAATAGTTATTTCCTTTAAAATTCGACCGAGAAATTTAAAAAGAAATGAGGACGAGATGGGTCGATATATAGATTGGGTGTGTGAGTAATATTTGAGTCTGGAAACCCTTCCATATCATCAAGGCATGCGAATAGTCTATCCATGTAAAATTTCAGTGCATACAAAAACATTTTGAAAGAATTTCAATGTTGGACCCATTTGAAGTTTATTGTTTCCCATCATGTACTGATCTAGCCCTAGTACAATGTATTTTAGATTTTTCCTTTAAACTACGACCGAGATGTGCGTCCCTGCATTGGCTAATACTGCAAGGGCATGGCACAATAACGTTGATAAAGAAGTACTTGATTAATCGCACAAGATTCAAGTTATTTTATGTCTTTGTTTTTCTCTCTCATCTAAGTACTATTTTTTTCCATAAAGAATATTAGTACGAAATCATTATTTAAATACAAAATCTCATCTATCGCCTTCTTCTCTCCATGACCAAAATCATGGGCCTAATTGTCATGATGTTGGTTTTGAACGACACAGACGACGAATATAAAGAGTGGGCATGTGAGTGATCTTTGAGTCTATAAACCCTCCCATATCGTCAAGGCATGTGAAGAAACTATCCATGTCAAATTTATGTGCATACAAAAACATTTTAAATTTTTTTTAAAGTTGGCCTCATTCACAGGTCACTGTTGCCCATCATGTACTCTAGCCCTAGTACAATGTCTTTTAATAGTTGTTTCCTTTAAAATTCGACCAAGAAAATTAAAACAAAACAAAAAACGAGATGGGTCAATATATAGAGTGGGTGTGTGAGTAATATTTGATCCTGGAAACCCTTCCATATCTTCAAGGCATGCAAACAGTCTATCCATGTCAAATTTCAGTGCATACAGAAACATTTTGAGAGAATTTCAATGTTGGCCCCATTCACAGGTTATTGTTTCCCATCATGTACTGATCTAGCCCTAGTACAATGCTTATTAGTTATTTCCTTTAAAATGCGACCGAGATGCACATCCCCACATCTACTAGTACTACAAGGGCATGGCACAATAATGTTGATAAAGAAGTACTTGATTAATCACACAAGCTTCAAGTTATTTTATGTCTTTTTTTTTTTCTCTCATCTAAGTACTATTTTGGACCATAAATAATATTAGTACAAAATCATCATTTAAAAACAAAATCTCATGGGTCGATATATAGAGTGGGTTTGTGAGTGATCTTTGAGTATAAAGATGAATGAATCAACTTCTCTTGGTTTCGAGAATAATTTTTTCTCTCCTAAACAAGGCCAACCACGTGAAGGTGGAAGCTCATATGGCCCCTCCCCCCCCTCACATCACTCTCAATTCCCCAATACCCAATATATAAAATAGAAAATAGACAAAAGAAACATAGTAATCATGCATAGAAACTACCAAAACAAAAATAAAATAAAACTTTAAAACATGTAATTAACCCACATAAAAAATTATTTAAAGAGAATAATTCATACAAATTAAAATAACTAGTTACATACCTCATCGAACAACACAACATTTGTATCATCCTTCTTCTTTATCTTCTTATTGATCATCCAACTCGACATCTGTATCAACATTCGGTTCATAAACAATGTTGAAAGGATTGATGATATCATCATCGTCATCAATGTCATTTTTTAGCATATCTTCATCGATATCATCATCAAGAACTGACACATTGCCTCATACGCCTGGTTCATCTTCTCCGTCTTCTTCATCCCTCGACCCATATTCTTCCTGCTCTAGCTCTACATCATATTATTCTTCAATATCATCTTCTTCATCTACAATATACTTTACTGCCTTTCTCTTGGATCATATCTAACAACAAATGACCAATCCCTCTTACTTGGAACCTTTGAATAAAATACTTGTTCACATTAACTTGGAAAAACACAACGGTCATTTTATTTTCCAAAAACCATTGTTTTAATCATCGGAAATCCGTTGGCATGTTGAATAACAATTCTTTCCTCATCATGTTCATGCATTCGTAACCTATACCATTTGACATCAAACAAAACTAATTTTAAGGAATTAAAGTCAAACTCAATTATATCATTCAAAAACCCATAGTATCTATTTTCAGATTCTCGAGGACGTTTTTCACTCCTAGAGGAAACATTAGTGACCTGGAATACTACAATTATCCCACTATTAGAAGTTTTCCTGGTTTCATCCAACTGTTTGATGTGAAATTTACAACCATTGCACCACATAGCCTTGTGGTGTTTCAACTTCAATATGCTAGACATGTAAAAGATGCATTGCCACTTAATAATAAACAAATTTATATAACTTGGAAAGTATAATATGAAAAAAACACACCTACAGTCACATTAATATAATATAAAATAACTAAATAAAATGAGTGAATTGTATTGTCTTTCCATCTTTCAAACAATATGCTAAATCTTTTTCCCTCTGCGTAACATCAGAATCTCCATTACGGCGAGCTTCTCTAACCAATTCAGACAATTATTTCCATGATAACCTACCTCCATGACATTGTTTACATCTATCAATCTGTACCTTCATCCATTCAAGATTGTTTGCTATGTATAAATGTAGTGCATCCCAATCTCGAGCAACTGACCGATCAAAAAATCACAATTATCCAATATTAAATATTAGATATAACCATGGTAAATATTAATAAATGATGAAAGAATAAATATTAAATGTGTATGATCATATACACAAAAAAAAGAAAATTTGTATTTATTACAAATATTCACAATTTAAATATTACCTCTCACTTTCTTCATTTTACCTTTCCCAAACTGTTGCTCCCCTTCAAATTTTTTGATGGAGTTCACATCCCAAATGCAATCCACTGCATGCATAGCTTGCACTGCTAATTTAGGAAGATACTGACTAATATACACCGTGGATTCATATACCATATATCCCTCAAGACATGCTCTTTATCTAACCAAAGCCTTCAATGATTTCAAGTGCCTCTCCACCATCCACATTAACCTTGTTTGTATAGGTCCACACATTTCAATCCCTTCAACTTGGTGTATGAGGTAGTGTTCTTGTGCATTGAAAAATGCTAGAGGTAGATACTTCTTCATTTCACACATTAGTCGAGGAATTTCTCTCTTCCAATACTTTGTATCATCTTCATGGATTTATTTCAATGAAAACCATGTACATATCATGACGCAAGAAAATAACATGTTTCAACAAAACATAATACATATTACATTACAAGTAAAACACATGTCATTAAGTACAACAAAAAATTGAATTTTTTTTTGCATATATATTGCAGCTACTTACCTCATGTATTTTCCAATATCATATATAACTTGTTTGACATTGTTTTCAAAGTCATTTGGGAGAGATAGAGGTAGAACATACTGTAACAATAAAAATGAATAGTGACTTGTTTCAAAACTAGACAAAAAAACTAAAAATCTCAAAAAATGTATACGATCAATATATAAAGATGAATACTAAAATTATAAAGATGACAATCATGTTTTTTTACCCCACCAAATTCACCTTTCTTCATTAAGATATTATTTATGTTTGAAAAAAAACCTGTGGGAAATTTGATTCTTTGAATGACCTCTTTTACACCATGCTTTTCTTCTCTGTTAATAACCATGGAAGGTTATTTTGGTATCCATCTCTATTTGATCGGATCACACTTTGCATTTCATGATTGGCTTCCTGAATGTCATTACAAATTTTGACAATTTTTTATTTATCCTTCCTTCCATCTATGATTTTCCATAATGTTTCTGTCACATTCTTACCGATATGCATTATATCAAACAAATGAACTATTTTTATCTACTCACAATAAGGAAACCTTATGAATTGAGTGGGATAACATTTCATTCCTCGTGGAAGCCCATTATTACTACCTTCATGACGACGACAATGATGAAGCATAAAAAAATTCAGAACATTATTTATCAAATGCGGTAAAATAAATTGAATGATTAAAATAAAATTTCAAAACATGATTCCATTTATGATACATAAACAAAATTCATACCTCAAGGATTAATTATGTCATATGCCAACTTCCATAGGCGAGGTGTCATTCTTTGTGGTTTTAGTCCAGTCTCTTGTTTCCCATTGAAAAGATCTTTTTCAGTAGTACGATAATTATGGTTCTTAGAGAGGAAGTGTCTATATTCATCAAACACCTCCTTTCCTAAAATTTTTGATTGACGAGATTTCATGTTAGGACCACAAACTAGACATGCAAATTTACCCTTTGTTTGAAGACCTACAACAGATGGATTAATGTGAATTATTAATATATGAAAGGATTATTTTAAAAAATTGCATGATATATTCAATTAATTATATACTATTCAAGCATGCAATATGGAATGTTACATACCACAAAAATGTGTTAGTCCTGGGGCATCATGAATTGTCCATAAAATTACTCCACGACTTTGGAATCTCTTTTGCCCAATTGGTTTACAGATTTCATACATAATGATTCCCTCCCATAACTTTAGTAGCTCATCGGTAAGAGGCTTGATATACACATTCATATATTTAACTTGGTACTTACCCAATTGTTTGAAATTACACGAAATTACTACCATGGTATGTATATATACATAAATAAATAAATAAAATATATTATGCAAAAAAAGAGAAAAATGAAAAATTTACATTCGAAAAATTAATGTAAACAAATACCTAGAACAATCATTGTCAACATTATGTTCTCCCTCTTTATTGACATCCAAGGAGGAATGTTATTATTGATAAAAAAAATAGGCCACACCGAGTAAAAAAACAAAATCTCTCCAAATGGATTAACACCGTCAGTTGCCAATGAAATCCTAACATTATGAGGTTCATCTGTAAATTCTAGACATTTTGCAACAATTTCCTTAAATGCATAACCATCTGCAGGCATTCGAAGAACACCATCTTCAATTATCTTTCATGCATGGTAATCCATAAACTGTTCTATTCTTTGGCACTTGAATAGTCGCTACAAACGTGGAATTATGGGAATATGATGGAGAACCTTTTGAGGCACCATTTTTGTTACTTGATCGGTTCAATATCTACCGATACCACATACCGGGAATTTTATTTTCTCTGCATGTTGTCCATAATATATAATATGATCATCATGACATGAATTTATACTTTGATACTCCATTCTAATGTCTTTCGTAATGACATGTAAATATTGGTATGTGTGAGGTAAAATATTTGACCAGGGTAACATAAATTCACCTAACAATCTAAAACATAAAAAATTACTAGTTGATTTAAAGAATCGTAATTGTAAATATTTCATTTTTATTTTACACATTAATTAACACTAAAAAAAAGGGGAAAAATTTAACCTTTATGTATATGTGATGAAACACAATACATACCTTAGGATCGGTGTCATACACGTGTTATACAAATGATTCATAACCTTTAAGTTCACTAGCAACAAGAAGAGGTTCATCATAAATACAAAGTCATTATACAAAGCCATTTATTTTCCTTTTCAAGAAGAGGTTCATCATAAATACCATCACTATTGTCCCCATGATCCTCATCTGGATGACCGAATAAGTCTTGGATCATTTTATTTGTCCCATCATCTTTAACTATGTTATTATTGTCATCTACTTCCATGGGATCATTAACTTGATCTTCATTATCTGATTCATGCTCCTCATCTTGTACAACATCATTTCTGCTACTACTTTGTGCTTTCTACAGAAAGTTAGGGGGCAAATCTAACTTTATAATTACAAAAAATCATGAAAAATTAGTGCATGTATAAAACAACATAAAAGTTTGAGAATACAATCAATATTAATATATATATATATATATACCATGGGACAATATTCCTTTGATTCCCCGTCCATGTGCCCATATTTTCTACAATGTTTTTTTGTTGTTTCTATTAAAACTATTTCGGGATGTCTAGTAAAACCATTTTTGCAATGGCAATAACATTTACTGTCACCCTTTTCACCCGCTTTAATTTTTTTCCCACCTCTAATGTTTTCTGACATTCTTCCCCACAGACATATACTGATAGTTATATTCTAAAATTGAGTGGTGTATAATAGAATATCTATTATATTTTTCTATTATAACATATAAAAAAAAACATTTTTTTTGTTCACCAAGAAGACCTTATACCCTTTTTGAATCATCGTTGTTATAGTAAACTTGTCGCAACATTTGTAAAATGAAACATATTTATAGATTTTATAACGTCACAATTTCGACGACAGTTGACCAAGTCAATGTTGAATTTCTCAAATAGTGGGTGACCGTTAGGGGGGTGGGGGGAACCTAGTGTCCACACTGTTGCAAGTGCGATGGATAGAACGTCGCAATTCTGATGACTATTGACCAAGTCAATGTTGACTTTGTTAAACAATGAGTGATCATTTGGGGGGTGACAACCTAATGTCCATACCGTTGCAAGTGTGACACACATTTGATGTCATTGCAAGAGAAACATATTATGAACTTCTTTTCTCTTGTGATGATTTGAAAAGTACATTGCAAGTGCGATGATATTGGGTAGTATGGAGAAAAAAATTAAATTTCCTCTATTTTTTGACAATATGGCCAATTTTTTCCATAACGTCACAATTTTTTCAATGTGTAGTAGTTCCCCCCTCTTTGTCTCCCTCTCCCTCCCTCTCACACTCTCACACACTCTCTCTACCCCCCTTCTCTTTCTTCCTCTCTCCCCCTCTCACACTCTCACACACACTCTCTCTACCCTGTCCTCCCTCTTTATCCCCCTCCCTCCCAATATATCTCCTCTCTCTCTCTCTCTCTACCCTTCCCCCCCCTCA
>ML792469.1:943971-963507 GCA_009831015.1 Picea engelmannii | reverse complement strand
CACTATTACTCTCTCTCTCTCTCTCTCTCTCTCTCTCTCTCCTCATTGTTAGTATTACTATTAATCTCTCTCTCTCTCTCTCTCTCTCTCCCCCTCTTTCTCTCTCCCTATCTCCCCCCCTCTTTCTATCTTCCCCTTGTTCTACCTCCCTCTCTATCCCAGTATCAACCTTAGCAAAAGTAAGTTTTGGCAGCCATGGAGAGGCCTTTTTGCATGCTCAAATGGTCGATTGACATATACATATCCTAAGATTTCCATTGGTGCATTCATATTTTCATTTGGAGCTTGGGAAGGCAGTCACAAGTCCCCTGGAAGATGAGGTTCGTTTTTAGAAATGTGGCGTTCTCTACTGTGTTGAGTCATCATTTTCAAATGATAATTCTGAGCGATTGGAATATCATTTTAAGAAACGGTCAGAGATTTTTGTGCCTAACAAATCATAGATCAATAAAATCTCTCGGTTTTCCTACAGGTGTCACATATTGGGATAATCGAATCCATGTCCGAACCCTAATTTTCAGATCTCATATTTTCCTATTTTGACACATGTTGGTAAAATGCAGATCTGGGGAAAATGGAAATGGATCTCAGGGAACTGAGAGAGGTTTTTCTTAGAACAAAAATATGCACAAAATCCTCTTTCATTTTATACACAACAATCATGATTCAAGAGATACAGAACCATAACCGCAACCACAGTTTTCAGCAGTTTGGTCCCGTTTTCTAATGGCAGAAAGTTTCCAAAATTGATGGTAACTGTTGTTGTCTTTTGGGAGGATTTCGACCTCAATACCTACATGAGATACCTATTCATTTCTAGGAGGGATTTTTCTTTGTAGTAGGAATCATTTTTCAATTATTTGAAAGGGGGGGGGGAGGGGGGAAGACAGACAGGAGTAGTACTCCTAGGCTGTAGCTTTCATTTTCAATTTAATAAAAGATTGTAGAAGCATGTTTTATCCATATCAGAGATTCTTGTTATGTTGCTTGCAGAGTTTGTCCATCTATCTTTTCTTATCGATTTGTAACTATTTTGTAATAGAATTCATCCTCTGTTAGATGCTCTGTTGCAGACTGGTTATAGGATGTTTCTTGCAAAGATCAAGGTTTAGAATTCATCCTCTGCTAGATGCTCTGTCCCAACCATCTTTTTCTACTGATTTATGCTTGGAATTCACTCATTGCTAAGTGCTCCTTGTGTATTGATATGTTTTCTCTTTATTCTGTTGTCATACTTTTATAAATCCTTCTCTTTGTAATCAACGTCTACCTCACCTCTGTTCCATGGATTTCCATTGTCGAAACACTCTTATTATTTACTTGATTATTTGACTCCATGCCTAATGGACTACCTCTAGGTCCAACCCATCAACCCTAAAAACCTCAAAACTGTTTTTTACCCATAGATCTGCCCATTGCTAATCTTATTAGATATCCTATTGTGACATATATCTGAGAGATCCCTCTCGGGTTGGAAGGGGTAACTTCTAATCAAAAGTGGTTCGTGGTTATCTCGGAATTTACTTGCACGCAACCCAAATCAAGTTCTGAGTGATTATTTATGTTTTCATTTAAAATGTGCTAAGTCTTGGCTCGATTATAGCCTAGAGTCGACTCTTGTGTCAACACATACAATGATGTTCCAAAAATTCTCGCCCATTCCACCATTTTCATGCATGGATGTGCAGAATGCAGTGCGCTACTAAATCTCCTAGATGCTTCCAAATCTCTTGGATGTTGTGCTACATTTTCTCTTGGGCGCTGTAAATTTCTTGGGCACTGCGTTTTCTCTTGGGCTCTGTAATTTTCCTGGGTGCTACCCAATCTCCTGAGAAATGTAACAACGGATGCTACAGATTCTATAGGATGTTTCAGTATTGGCGCTACCTAATTTCTAGGAGGTGCTAACTAATTTATGGCAGAGACGGATTCTTGCACAGAGAACATGATTTTCTTGTAAAATTGATAGTTCAAATTCAAGCTCATATGGTAGAGATCTAATCTGAAGGAAATACAATATGAAGATCTGTTCTCTACATCCTTCAGATGAAATTCATGCACCTAAGTTGGCATGACAAGCCTGGGAGATTAAGCTTTTACATATAAATAGAAGTTTAATGCAGGTATCAAATACGTAGTTGGAACATCATTTCAAGCAGAAGACACCAATAGTCCAAGCATTCTACATTAGTTGGGTTCCTTATATTTCTCATGCACTATTTTTTCTTGCATGTATAAGATTTGTTTTTGTTGGTATTTTTCTCTCCACTTACAACAATTGTCATCAGAAAATGTTTTTATCCCAAGTTGTAAGTTTCAGTGTACAAAGACAGTGGTGCTACCTTTTTACTTGTCTAGTTTTGAAATATACTACTCAGGCCGCTACCTAAAGAAGCTACCGGCAGACACCAGGGGATCCAGGAAGGTCAGGCCAACAACTTTTTGGATGGATGATGATGGAGAAAATTGCAAAAACAACATCTGGCATTTTGAGGACAACTACATGCTCCTAAAAGACACATGGAAAAATAGGAGTTGTGCAACAAAAGAGGATCAAATCAGTTTGAAGCATGGTTGGATTAGTCACCAACATTTTCCTGTTTTATAGCATAGGTTGTTAAATAAGTTGTTAGATCAAATAAATGTTTAGATATTTTCAAGGGAAGGAGGTCATCTTGTACCTCCAACTGTTGCCTCCCTTTTTGTTATAAATAGATATATAAATTGCTTTAGTAGAGGTTCAAATGGTTGAGCTGAAGCTCCTGAATTGTAATGTTTTGATCAAATTACTATGAACTAGTTATGTATTTGATTTAAGACATCTTTGGTTAATATAAATCAACTTCTTATTCCAACTTATTTTCTTTTGATGCTAAAGCGTTCATGCTTTGAATGATTCACATGAATGGTTGTGGTGATATTATGATGTATGTTTGATTATTATATTATCATGATGTTTATTTAGTATCCTTAAGTTATGAACTCAAGAAGATCTTGTGTTAAGACTTTTTCTTCCTTAGGTTGACTGCAGACCTGATGTTTACAGCAACCCCTACATTCGTCTCACTGAAGTATTCCCTTTGTTCATACTTTTTCTCACTTACTAATTGAATTTAGTCAAGACCTTGATTGCTGGTGCATGCTAGCCCTGTTTTATGAGTTGGAACATTATCATTTTGATTCTTTTTCCATTTGACCCTTTAAAACACTTTTACATTTGTAAATCTTTTGATGTTACCAAGCTCACCTGATTACAGTCTAGGGTGACTTTTGGAGTGATATCACACTGTATCCAACCTTTCACTATCAACCTGTCACTATATCCAACCAGTCACTGATCAACCTTTCCAACCTGTTAATTTCAATGATACTCAACCAGATCCTATCACATGGATCATACACTAAGGATACCTCTCAACTATATTTCCAACATCACTAACACATGCCTCTTCCACGCATGTACCAATATCACCAACATACCATCAAGTACCAACCTTTACCATGCATCAACCATGCATCAACCTATGCCACAACATGTACCATCAACCATATACCAAAATAAGTGCATCAACCATGCACCAAACTTGCATCATCAACATATGTACCATACCATGTGTCAACCATGCACATCAACCCTCAACACCTGTACCATACCATGTGCCAACCATGTACAAAACCTCTACCAATATGCCAATATCACCAAGATGTACCTCAAGAACTATGCCAACCTCAAGTGTCCAACATGCACCTCAATCATGTTCCAAACCAAGAACCAATCTATGTCTCAACAAGTAATATAACAACATCAACAAGACATCCATCCAATCATGTACCTCAAACCATGTGCCTCAACCATATACCATATCACTCATGATATGTCTCAATCATGACATACACCATAACATAATCAACATGTAACCCTCAAAACATGCATATAAACATACTTGCAACTTTTTAACAGACCTAGTGTATGTGATCAAAAACTTGTATACCTTCCTCAACTTCATCAAACTTTACCTTAGTCTAACGGGACTAGTTTTTGGATTAGTCACAAACCCTAACTTTCAACAAGCATAACTCTGTACCTGTAATGAATAAAGGTATAAAACTTGTACTGTATATTCTTCAATATCTTCTCTGCAATTCATCCAAGTTTCACTTCTTGGAACCTCCTAGAAAAGGAGTTATATAAAAAATGGCAGACCTTGTTGAATTCTAGCTTATTCTAGAGAGAGAACTCGTAGAGCATGCCAAGAGCGTACTATTTGATATCCGGATATGAAAATCACATAAAAAAATACTAAGGACTGTAATATATCCAATGAATATGGTCTAACATAATTTGGATCTTCTATGAATAAGTTATGAACTTTCTACTCATAACACTTATTTGAGATTAGTTCTAGGACTAGCCAAAAACCTTATTTTCCACAAAGTGTATCTCCCAAAATACAATGAACCAGAAGATGAAATTTCTACCACAGGTGCCTTGATATGTCTTCTCAATATCCTTTAGGTTTCACTATCTTAATAATTCGATAAATAAAGTTATAGCAAAAATGGTACGATGACCTGTAAATAACATACCCTAGAACACATCCTCACAATACTTCATTCTCCCTTGCAATTTTGACCTTATTTACTTCATCTTCCCTTTAAAAAATGCCTCGGATATCATTTTTTAACTCAAGTAAGAATCAATTTATTTGATGTTACAAATGAACTTCTAGTCTCCTTATTTATACTAGATTTGGCACCCTCTTTTTAGGGCCACCTTGACCCAAATAAAATTCAATTAATTTTTAATGATTATTTCATTGGGGCCAACTTTACCAACAACATCCTTAATATTTATTGCAATGAGATCAACTTTTGACTTCTTGTTTTTAACAACTTTACTCTTTAATTAATGACTTGTAACTTCTTAGGGGCTTCTTAACCATTCTTCGGGGCTTCCAACTTCATGAGGGCATATCTCTTCAACCGCGAGGAACCACATGGTGTGAAACCTACCATTGGAAACGACATGATGAGGATTATCCATCTACGATAGTCTTACCTTCAATTAGGCTCTCCTTCATGTCATTATTCCTTAATCAACTTTGGGTCTCATAACCACACCTCCGGGGCTACATTTCGATCTCCTTTTAGAGTGAAAAACTTGAGGAAAGGTTTTCACCTTGAGGGATTTGATCCCTCTCAGTGCATTATAGATCCGAATTTAATATGGATCTACACTGGTTCCATTCACGTGCAGGAACTTGAAATTTTTGGATGATAATATTTATCTATATGTATATGTTTAAGATGAACTTGATATTTTGAAATTTGCATCATTATGAATCCAAATAATAAAAAACTAACAATGTTTAGTGATGAAGATGTTGAATAACAAAAAAATGGAATTGTTAAGATATATATACTACATCATATCGTTAAGAAGTTATATGAGGAAAGTATTGAATAACTAATATATTACATAGTAATTGATCTCATATGGAAATGAAGGTTGAAATTGGGGACTATGCAAATCTTTAACTGGAGATATTGTAGTAAAAGTGAGACCTTGAGGAATTTTACACATTCCTATTTTTTCACATTATATATATCTTAATATTATAATTGTTTTAATGTGAAAATACTAATAGATAAATCACACCTAACCAAACAAAGTATATGACTTCAACTTATATCTCTATTTTGAAATTGGTTTTCTCTAAGTTATTGCTAAATTCATTTTGCTTGATAATGTGCAGTATCTCACAATTGAAATAAATATAGAGGATCAATTTCATTCATATAATTGATCATAGTGATAATCAAATCAATATAGAGGATTCATTCCGTTCATATTATTTCCTCAATTAATTAATGCACTAAAACATTATTCATAGTGTTATCACTGAAACCAAAGCACTCTATTGTTTTATGTTATATCACTATTAAAATGAATACAACTACTAGAATAACTTACATATTACATAGTAATTGATCTCAATCTATCTTCTTTTGCTTCTCTCTTACACACACCTACACACTTTCCCATCTTTTTATATATATCATATGGAAATGAAGGTTGAAATTGGAGACCATGAAAATCTTTAAGTGGAGATATATACTGTAGTAAAAGTGAGACCTTGAGAAATTTTAGACCTTCCTAGTTTTTCAGATTATGTATATCTTAATATTATAATGGTTTTAATGTGAAAATACTAATATATACTTCACACCTAACCAAACAAAGTATATGACTTCAATTTATATCTTTGTTTTAAAATTGGTTTTCTCTAAGTTATTGTTAAATTCATTTCGCTTGATAATTTGCAATATCTCACAGTTGAAATAAATATAGAGGATTAATTTCATTCTTATCATTTCTTCAATAAATTAAAATAATTTTTTATAGTGATGCTCAAATTAATATAGAGGATTAATTCCATTCATATCATTTCCTCAATTAATTAATGCATTGAAACATTATTCATAGTATTAGCAGTGAAATCGATGCACTCTATTGTTTTATGTTATATCATTGTTAAAATGAATACAACTAATAGATTATGATAAATCATTTTACATTGTGTCATCACTTAAATAAATGCATGTTTTTCTGCAGCATGTCATTATTGAAATCAATGCAACTAATTTCTCTAAATCCATTATGTCATGACTAAAATCAGTGCATTGCATTTTTTTGCATTATGCCATTATTGAAATCATAGCAACTAATTACTCGAAATCATTTTTCATTGCACCATCTCTAAAATAAATGCACCCTATTGGTTTGTGTTATATCATTGTTGAAATCATTTAGACTACCTTATTTCTCTAGATTATTTTTTTAATATCATCAAATAAATATGCCCTATTGTCTTATGTTATATCATTATCATTGAAATTAATGCACCCTATTGTTTTATGTTATATCATTATCAATGAAATGAATGCACCCTATTTCTTTATGTTATATCATCGTTAAAATGAATACAACTACTTGATTATGCTAAATCATTTTCCATTGTATCATCACTTAAATCAATGCATATTGTTTCGCATTATGTCCTTATTGAAATCAATGCAACTAATTGCTCTAAATCATTTATCATTGTGTCATCACTAAAATCAATGCAGTGTATTCTTTTGCATACTGTCATTATTGAAATCATAACAACTAATAGCTCTAAATCATTTTTCATTGTACCATTTCTAATATAAATGTACCCTATTGTTTTATGTTATATCATTGCTAAAATAATTTCAAGTCCCTTATTTTTCTAAATCATATTTTTAATATCATCATTGAAATCAATGTGCCCTATGTTTTTGTTATATGACTTAAATCAATATGTCCTATTATTTTGTATTATATCATTGGTGAAATCAATGCAAACATTCAATTATTAATATTGCATTCTCTTTTAATTTTCATGATTGGAACATATCAATAGTATAAACCCAAATCTCTTGAATTTGAAATATTCTTCATTATTTTAAAGCATAATTATATATCTTGAGAAGTCTTTCATACTCTTCATATTGAACTATTATGGTCCTCTAACATAATTTTGATATTTATATAGATTTAATATTCATCTTAATAATTATTTAGGAATATTATTGAAATTTGTAATAATTATTCAAAATATTATACTTGATTTTCATTATTTTTATAGTTAGTTATTGCTTTCAAAAAAATATCAACATAATAAACCCTGCATAATACCCCCCCAAAAAAACCTAATTCAAAAGAAACTTCATTCAAGAATAAGTCAATAGATAGATCTAGATTATACACACTATGGAATACTAAATTTAATCTAACATATGATCCATGAGTGATTAATGTAAATTATGAATATAATCTATATGTTACTATGGATCATATTCTTAAATTTGATATCGATATATAAATATATCTAGATATAATGCAAATTAATGTGAATATGATCTCACATATATAATAATATATGCATCATACTATAATATATCCTATATATTATTATTTATCATAATATATAAATTCTAGATTATTTGTCATATATATAGATTATTTGATGTTGATTATGCTATTAACCTCCAACATAATGTTAGTCCTATTGTATCAATGATAATGATCCCTATTGTGTGCATGAGAGATCCTAAGTGTGCATTGATTGAATCACTCTTTAGGATGAAAAATATTCCTTAGTCTTGTTTGCATGTTAAACGAAATGGAATTATATATATTTCTCTTTGTTTTTAAATTTTTATATTAAAGCCTACATTGTTGTTTTATTTAGTCATTTTTTTTTTTAAATGTACACCTATCAACTTTATGTGGAACAAGAAATGAATTACACATGATCTCTTTCTCTTTCTTTTTAAACTTTTACATAAAAAATTGTTTATTTATTTATTCATTATTATATTATTATTTTTTAAATGGACACTTGTCAAGTTGAGCATGAAAGGAATTACACATCTCCGCCATACTAGGCTATAGAATGAGCCTTTGGGCGTAATAATACTAATAAATCCAAAAAAAACTTTTATAAATTATGGAATTTTAATTATTGATGATGATGATGATTACTCATAGTAATGATAAACAATATTCCACTTAAATTAATTAGGATCAATATAACCAACATTCATAATGAATTAATTGGTTTTCTTTTACATGTTTATAAAATATTAAAGAGAAGCTTTCGTAAATCTCCATAGTTTTTAGAAAATATTAAAGAGAAGCTTTCCTAAATCTTCATAGTTTTGAAGAATTAGTAAGTTATGAAGATTGGTAGTATTACAAATATTTTGAATTCTAGATGTAATGTTGGGATTGACAGGGAAATAAAGTGTTTTCATCCTCCACCCTCTTGTTATAAGAAAGATGGAAAATTATTTCATTCCATACCATTTTAGGATTTGTCCAACAATTGTTAATCAATGTTGATTTTCTTAATGGCCCTTTTATTGTACCTTGATTTTATCATATTCTCTATTATTTATTTCAAATTTACACCACAATTTTTGTTTAAATTTAGATGTGATATCATTTTAAATTGTATCAACATGGATGGCTTCCTCTTATATTCACTAATGGTTGTTAGACTTTGAGTCCCTACACAATCAGAAAGTCTCAGATTACCTTCCTATGAGTTGTCATCCTTATCTATTGATGAGGTGTTGTCATTATCCATTGATGAGTTGTCAGGGAAATATATATAGAGAGGTGGTAAAATAAATGTACTATATATTGACATCATGAGATGAATACATGTGTTGAGAATGGATTAAATCCGTTTCCACCATTTCTTGTCTTGCTTGTTCTATTTCTTAACATGGTATTAGAGCTGTTAGCGCTAGAATTTGTCCCTAGACTATGTTAGGAACAAGCCTAGCACATCTTATTTCAAAAGTTTAAAAGAAAAAGAATTTTAAAGAGGTGGGATGATCACACTCTTGATCTTAAAAGGGACTTAAAGGATAAGTTGTCAACACCTATTCTCTATGTGCAATAGATCAGGTAAACAAAACCATTAGTTGAGTCATGTGAGAGTAGGGTATATGTAGGAGAAGAATATATGCAACAAGACTGATAAATATAAAAGAAAAATCTATTATTTAATGTAATTAACCAGTAGAAGAATAAATCTTAAACCCATAAATCCTTCCTGAACCAGATTTAAAGGATCTTAAACACACATGTGGTGACGATTGAACTATAAAAATAAGTAAATCTCCTCATCACATACATACAACCATATAATCATATAAAAATAAGAATGTGTTCAAGATGGAGAATTAGAAACGATAAACAAAAGAGAATGATACACACCAACTAATGACTTCATTAACCACTGAAATATTTACATAGAGAAGGTGGATCAAAACACTTGTATAAGATATAACTCTTTTAAGGAAAACATGGATCCCCCCATTCACAAAACTAAGTCAATCCCATTCATTCGATCTAGCATCATTTTAACCCCTTATAGTGAGATATTAAACCTTTAACAACAAAATGTTTAAAGATTTATAACTTATACAAAATTTGAAATGATAAGTAAGAATGCATGAGGTAAAATACAACGAGGAACAAAGTAGGTGTTAACAATGGCTCCATGGGGGGTGGAGTTTTCTGTGTGAAACTCCAATAAATTTGAGAAAACCTATTCCTTATGATATTTTGAGCTTTAGACCATGCTTATTTGCAAACTGTAACTATTCCTAAAAAAATAATGTAAAAACCATTATTGAAAACGAAAGAATAAATGCAGCCTTGCTCCATTGGGATATGGAGTCCTTCACCACCTTCCAAACCTCTGCAACTTATTCAAATTTTGAAAACACACTGCTAAAAACAAAATATATTGTTGCATACTGTAGTCTACCCATACTGTCCAAACTGAAGAAAACCAAATTCTTAGAAAGAGATCTTATTCATCCTACACTACTCTACTCTAACCAACTCTCCAATTTTATCAAGTAAAAGAAAATTTCCATAGTAGCCATGAAAGTAGCTTCACAACTGATAGAATCACATGTCTACAACTGATTAACGCATAACAATAGAGATATAACAACAACCATAAATTCTTTGGAAAACCATACTCACCTTCAAATTCCAGTGATATGATGAAATCTGAAATCTTCAAAGAATTTAAAAAATAAGATTCCATCATTAGTGCTACTTAGTATTCAAAACCAAGATCACAAACTTGTTGATTAAGATGAAATGAATTCCACTACATGAATTCTCTTTTGTTGAGAAAAAGGTGACCTCCTTGTTCCTTCAACAACAACCCTTCCTCATGACAATCAGGAGCAACAAAAATTCTTTGATCATGCAATACAAATCCCTGACCAAAACTTGAAAACATATAATCCTGGAGATCATCATAAATAAACAAAGGATGTTGATTTACAATATGAATAGTCAGGTGATTTGGAGAAACAATTGTTTCCTCAACAAAATAATCATGTGACACTTCAATAGTTGGTTTAAAAGGGATCCTAATATGATCAACTGAAAACCCTCCACAAAACATTTTATCTTTTGAAAAATGACCCTCATGATAATCCTTATAAACAAAATTATCTATTGGCTCATAACTAGAAAAATAGTTAACTAGATTTGTAAATTCACCTTGCTGGTATAAGTTATGAGCATATAAATCTACATTCTCATGAGTAGAAAAATCAACTTCAAGACCTAAAAAATAATTGAAATTTGAAAATGATGCAGAAAGTTGTCCCAAATCTGAATTATGTTCATAAACATCCTCCTATCCATATCCTTCTTCCAGTTGATGTGCATCCAAATATGATTCATGTTGCTCATAAGATTTACTTTTTCCTAAAATTTCATCCCAAAACTACTTTGGCAGCCTTCCACAGGCTCGAAAATTCTCCTCGATCTCCTCAGCATTAGTAAACATTTGTTCAAGGGATGAGGATTTCCTCTCTCTGAGATAATGGAACAACTCATGATATTGAGCTAGCATATAATATACCATGGCAACAATTTCATAAGGTCGGATCTCCAAAGGCATACTGCAATAAAAATTATGAAACCTATTGTTGAATGTAGCAAGGGATTCTTCCTTCCCTCTTCTCATATTATTAAGTTCGATCAAATACTGATCAACAGATTTGTTTTCACCCCAATATCTCAGGAATACACGATGAAGATCAATCCATGAAAAAATAGAACAAGCCTTCAGATTTCTAAACCATAAAGCAACATCTTGGGCCAAGGATTTGGAAAATAACCTCAAGATAACATCGACATGCATGATTTCGAAATTAAAAATGAAATCCTCAAAAGCTTCTATGTGTATTTCAGCTATAATATGATCATCTCCTTTGAACAAAGGAAGGTATTCAAAGAACATGGGATGGTAAGCATTTAGGATAGGAGGCATCTTGAGAGGTTTAAAAATTTCTCTAATTCTTAATTGAGCTTCAGTGGGCTGAAAAAAAAGTTCAACTGGATGATTGTAAGGTTCAATAGGGACCTCAGAAGGTGTATCAACTTTGTAATCCACAGGTTTACAATATGAGTCGATTTTAGGAGAAATTGAAACATAAACCTCATATTATTCAATAGGTTCACATGATGGGATTAAATCAAGGTTAATAGTGCATGAAGGGGACAAATGTTAATTACCCAGGGGATAATATGCATATGTAGGATTACAATCATCTAAATAAACAAAGCATAGGATGATCCTCTTTACATGCAAAGGGAAAGAAAAGAACGAGTTGATAAAGAAGAACAAAAGTTCATGGAGAAAGATAATGAAATGATACCTTGTTTTTCCCTTCCGTGCTTTCATTTTCTATCAATAGGATTCTTCCTCTAGTGGAGTCTTAGATTGTGGAGTCTCCAGGTGAATGATATGCAATCCGAAATATGTTCACTTCTTATTCACCATCAAGAAGAGAATCCGATCGATGTCATTTTCCCATGGAATATTACTTCGTTTCTGTCCCTGGAAATGATGCGAAAAGATGTTAGAGCTATATGTTGTCCCTAGACTGCATTAGGAACAAGCCTAACAAATCTTATTTCAAAATTTTAAAAGAAAAAGAATTTTAATGAGGTCGGAGGATCACACTCTTGATATTAAAAGGGACTTAAAGGATAAGTTGTCAAGACCTCTTCTCCATGTGCAACAGATCAAGTAAACAAAACCATTAGTTGAGTCAAGTGAGAGTAGGGTATATGTTGGAGAAGAGTATATGAAACAAGACTCATAACCATAAAAGATCAATCTATTCTTTAATGTAATTAACCAATAGAAGAATAAATCTTAAACCCATAAATCCTTCCTGAACCAAATTTAAAGGATCTTAAACACACATGTGGTGAAGATTGAACTATAAAAATAGGTAAATCTTCTCATCACATAAATACAACCATATAATCATCTAACAATAATAATGTGTTCAAGATGGAGAATTAGAAATGATAAACAAAAGAGAATGATACACACCAACTAATGACTTCATTAACCACTGAAATCTTTACATAGAGAAGGTGGATCAAAACACTTGTATAAGATATAAATATTTTAAGGAAAACATGGATCCCCCCCTTCACAAAACTAATTCCATATCATTCATTCGATCTAGCATCATTTAAACCCCTTGTAGTGAGATATTAAACCTTTAACAACAAAATTTTTAAAGATTTATAACTTATACAAAATTTGAAATGATAATTAAGAATGAGTGAGGCAAAATACAATGAGGAATAAAGTACGTGTTAACAAGAGCCTCCTTGAGTCTTTAAGGGGCTTGGTAACTCCATGGTAGTGATTCATGGAAGGCGAGGTATTGTAAATACTCATGGTAGTGATTCATGAAGGAATATATACAATGTAGGGGAAAAGACAAAGACAAGAAAAAGATAGATATGCATGTCGAAATTTCTAGAAAATCTTGCTTCTTAGTCAAGATCAAGAGCCATGAGGTTGTAAGGCTCATTGACTATCTTCTACTCAACTATATTTAATTGCTTTGAATAATATCATTTATATTATTATGTAATTTTGAGGGATTCAATCAAGCCTTGTACTCACCATACTCGGCATGTTATCCTTGCATCATTAATGTAAATGTGAGTGATAGATCTCCTTGATTTGTAAACACACATAGATATAGTTTGTGACTATCACATATCTAGTTTATCACAAAGTTGTGGAAAATATATCACCATAGTGGTGATCCTTGAGTGATTCAAAATTTGATTTTGATCTGTGAGTTGAGTTGAGGTGAGTTCTTTACACCAATAAAGTGGAGATCCACTCTCATTTGGTGGTGCAATGGTTGACATGTCTCTTCAAAGTATATCTCAATCAAGTGATCTGAATCAAGAAATCTAGATCTATGTTTGTAAAAATAATTCTTGTTTGAACTCTTGAACAAAGATATCATAGTTTGAATGATATTGAAGGTAAATTCTCTAGGAAATTGATTTCCCTTCAAGGACCATAGTGATAGTATAATACGCTCCTTTTTAATATCCATAAAGAAGAAAACCCATAGTAGGGAAAGCCTCCTAATTCTTGGTATATTTTAATTCTTCTACTGCTCTCTTCTATCTGGATAATTACAATATCTTGAGAAATAACATTGGTTTAGTGGAAAAATATTGAGCATTTCCATTATGCATGGAAAGATAGATTTTTTTATGATCTGAATGCAAGAGTTTTCATGATCACAGTTTCCATGAAAAGGTTCATCTCAAGAAAAACCAGAGGGCCCACGTGGACCAGGAAAATGTGAAAATTGCAATCTTAAACTAGATGAGTCACAAAGGACAACCAAATGAAAGGTAGCACTCACAAGTTTCAAAGATAGGAGATAACATATTATTCATATGAGCATTGATCATTGACAATAGTGATATCATATGGGGGAATGTTAGACTATGAGTAGCTAGACAATCACAAATTATGAGATCACCTTCTTATGAGTTGTCATCCTTATCTAGAGATGAAGTGTTGTTATTATCCATTGATGATTTGTTAGTGAGATCTAGATCTAAGGATGGTCAAATACACGCAATATTTTAATTGATTAACTTGGGGTGTGATGCTAATTTTGATATTAATATATGGATCCATTGATATGAAGTAGTGGGAGGATTATCTTCTGGGATATTACGAAGAATCTAAATGGATAACTATTGAGTATGTTCCTAGTTGGTTAGTAGCTACAAGAAGCATTGGAGAAAGTAGATTATCCAGGAAGACATGTTTTCACAAAGCTGAATTCCATCATTTCTCTCCTGAAGGATGACACAAAGACATATAAGGTTGAGAAGGCTCACAAAGAATTGGCTTCTAGCATTGAATGTTAAATGAAAGACCATCCTGGATGTAAATAAGAAGAGACTCTCAATCACATCTATGGAATTCTGGAGCTGACAATGAAGGAGATGATGAGGGATTTTCTGAAAGAAGACGATGTCCCATTCCCATGCAAGAAGATGCATTTTGATGAGACGAGAGTGACAACATTGATATTAAAGGATGGAAATGGCTTCGACATTTCCAAATTGGAAGTGAAGGATCACATCAAAGAGTGTCTGATCGAACCACTCCCAGTATGACCGACTGATATGACCATTACTATGAATCGATGTAGAGCTTGGAGAGATAAAATAAATCATCCCCTATTGTGATTGTGATAATCATGGAATATTCAATATCACTACACTCCCATATAAGAATGGAGTGGTATTCCTTCCAAAAATCACATTCCAAGTAGCCTCAAATTTCCCTTTATGATGGTTTAAGTTTTGTTTTGGATAAATATGTATTATGTAATTGAATTTCAATTAACTGGTTGTTGAAAAATTAGACTAAGCGTAGAGGGAGACCTTCCAAATCTCTACTTTTTTTTGTAATTACTTTATGACCATTTAAATTATTTTAATTACTACTAAATATTTTTATAAACCCTTTGGCATGCCGATGCAGCCCCCCTACTCCCCGTAGGGCTACACGACCTCCCGGTCAAAGGATATATGATTCTTGAGTCTGATGACTCTTTGAAACCTTAATGGTTTCCTTCTGTATCAAGACACAAGCCCTTTCAGCTTCGTGGTGCAGGTCCAATAGAACCTTCAACCTTCTCTTTCACTTTGTTGTGAAATCTTAGAGTGTTGAGTGATAGCTCCTTTTCAGATAATCCCTCTCTTGAATGTGACCTTGGGGGATGACCACGTGATTGCAGGTGCACCCACAAGTGGTTTGGAGTTAAAATAATTTTGGGCCCACAGTTATCCTCAAGCTTCCACGTGTCCCTCTGATGAAACCATGGTTTGAATTGTGGCTCGCCCTCAATATTTTAAACTCTGTGAAACTCCTATTCCCTCAATTCTACAGGATTGTTGATCTCGCGATCTTGATGATAACGTCTGAATCGATGGTTCAGATATGCAACCTTCGAATATATGGACTAGATCTGCCCCTCCTTCAATCAACAACTGCGATCTCCTTCGCAACTCCAGACTCTAGGGTTTTGAAATCTCAAACCCAACTTTCTTTTGTATTCAAATATTACGGAACTAGTGATCTACTGACACCTGTCCTGCTCAATCAAAGGTTCTTCTCCCACTATGGATGTTTGACCTTTCAACTCAGATCAATGGTCCTGCAACCCTCTTCTTGATCGACGGTCGATATCTCCTTCAGGAATCCATACTTTTGATATCTGAAATCTCAAACTTCCTTTTCCCCAATGGATTTTACCCAGAGTCTGTAATCCACTGACACATGTCCTCCTGATATAATGATTGAGGATTACTTTGGGTATTTACCTGGAGCTCACAGATATGCACCACGTCTCCTCCAAATCAAATGGCTATGAACCACTTCAGGACCTTACCCAGAGTTCACGGATTCACGCCACGTCTCCCTTAGATCTCACGACCCAGATTTTAATTTGGATCTTCGCTCTTCGAAAATATCAGATCTCAAACTAAAAACCCACTTCAAATTTCCCACAGCTCACGGTCTGTTGACAAGTGTCCACTTATAGATCGACGAATCTCGGCCCTTTGGTTCTTCGCGCTTCGGATGTTTCAACACTTCGACCTTCACCTTCCTTTGGATCTTTCAACCTATCGACACATGTCCTCTTGGATCCAATGGTCTAGATTCGCTCTGACCCTACGACTCTTCGTGCTTCGGAAATATCAAATTTCAAACTCGCCTCCTCCCGAAATCATGGTATCTAACGGCTCAGATTTACTTGGGCGATTCGATGTTTGGAGTTTACTTCGAACAATCTGACAACTCAGATCTGTTCTTGTGATCAGAAAACTGAGATTCTACTTTGCGTTTCTGGCTCTTTGGGCTCCAAAAATCTCAGTTCTCAACTCTTTTGAGTTTTCTCTCTCCTCTGTGTGCGAAGCGCTAAGGCTCGTGTACTTCACTCTGATCAAATGACTATTGATCTTTTGCACACTGATCCAATGGCCACTTTCGCTCCTCTCTCCCGAGATTCTGATTCCTCTGTGACTTAGAAGATTTTCCATGTGTTGAAAGGCTTCGAACCTTTGCTCCTCCTACGAGTCTGACTATCAACTCTCTCTAACACTTTATGGAAAGTGTTGTCCCTTCTGAGCTTTTTCCTTAAACAAATTTCAATTTCCCGTGCACACCTTGCGTTATCGAGATTTCAATAACTCAATTTGAAGGATTTCTTGTAAATAAATTCTTCTCACCCACCTGGCATTCTCTGTTCTAGGTTCTTCGATGCTTGGTCGCTTCTCGACGTTGTGCACACATTGCACCTGATCTAAGTTTCATTTGTTCTCTCTGAACTTCTTTGAGTCACTCTGAGACTCATTCGACGCACTCCTTGCGTTCGAGATGCACACCTTGCATACGAGTGTCAGAAGAGAAATAATTGAAACTCATCCAGTTTCGTCACAAATTCATACAGTCAAACTCTCGAATAATCATACATGAAAGAAAATGAAAATAACCAAACACACAGAATATCACAATCATTCAATCACACGTTAAATGAACACAGTCCAAGGATTTGGGACAATTTTGTCTGTTCTATTCATTCATGAAAACAAATTGCATAGTCTTTCTTCTACTCTACTCTACTCTACTGATCTCTCTTATCTCTATCTCATTATTTCTACTCTGTCTATTCTATTGCAATGCAACAACAACTATCTAAGGACCCGGCTACACGATCTCTCTTGTCCTGTCTACAACCTATCCTATCAAATCATAGTGGTTACCTAATCTGTCCTATTACAATAACTAACAATTATTGCTAGATAAGAGTCAAAACTCCATATCTATAATCCCTTATAGTCCGTAAGAATTTACAAACAAGTTACATATTTAAAATGTTGTTTACAAAATATCTTAACAACCTAATTTAATTCTGAGTTAATTTCTGATTTGAAACTCTTTCATTGCCGAGATGTCATTCCTTTGCCTCCATGCTTGTGTTTTGACTTTGAAGGCGATGTTCCTGCATCACATGTGTAACCTTAGAAACACATACTAGATGTTTTATATGCTATTTATAAGGTTTTCCATTCCTTTTAAGATATCTTTAAACATCTAGAGGTTGACCATTGTAGCTCAAGAGAAGGTAATTTGTGAAATTTCAATGTCATTTGAACAATTTCTCACATTTAACTTCGAATATATATATTTTTAATATGTACCAAAATAAATTGGTGTCAAAATAATTTATCTTTGTATCGAAAGTTTAACGAGCTAGACATACCCTACTCCCTTTTGTATTTGAAACTTGTGACCTTTTAAGAGGAATCATATGTTCTTAACCATTAATCCCACTAAGTATTTTTACATTATTAAAATACATTTACATTTGCGCAAAAAACACAACTGTATCTAAACAAGGTTTCGATCCTCAGACCTGTGGGTTATGGGCCCACCACGCTTCTGTTGCGCCACTCTAATGTTTTATTTTTTTACAAGTAATTATGCTGCACCACTCTAATGTTTTATTGTTTTACAAGTAATTATGATATGTTTTCACAGTTTCTCATCTATACTTTTTTTTCACAATGTAAAAGTTTAGATGGTTTTGAAGAAATAACAACGAATTACCTTTGATTATTATGGATGGATAAGGGATAAATAACAATAATATAGCAATGTCAAAATTGGAACTTTTCTCTGGAACTCACATGTGAAAAAAATTAAAGCATACTGCGAACATTTGAGATTCATCTCAAACACGCCCTCTAGAGTAGACGAGATTGTTCCTCCTCATCTTATAAAAATAGAAATTAACATCGCTTCCAAAGTATACAAAATCGATATTGAAATCAACACTGATTACATTAAACACATCATATCCTTTCCCTTCCCTTCCCTAAGTAAGCACACCATATCCTTTCCCTTCCCTTCCCTAAGTCACATTGGTAGAATCCCATTTGTATTGTTCTATTCCATATTTCTAAATAATATAGAAACAAACATGTTTTCAATGTGTTACAATAAAAAATATGTTTTAAAATGTCTTCGAGTTTTTTCATAAAGGTAGGATATTAGACATGGGGGAAATTAGTTTGTATAATATAATAAGAAATCCACTATAACTCCACATTCTATATTTAGTAAAATAAAAATAGAAATATTCCCTATCCCATACTCCTCGTAGAAACTAGCCTCTCCCCTATTGAGAGCATGGCTATGACTAGATACTTAATGTATAAGAACAAGTTAAACAACATGGAAGACAAGAGGCTACCTAAAATTGCTTCCAATTCAAGTCATAATCACCATCGACTCAAGCGAGGATTGCATAAAGACGCCCAATCTTGGCTAAACTATTGGGGAATCATGGAAGAAACCGTTTTGCAGAATAAAGATACTATTAAAAAAAACATCAGATCAAAATTTAAGGAAAAAATGTGGTGTGATAAAGAGTTAGAGGAAAAAAGAAAATTAAGGTATTATAAAGATGTAATCAACCCTAATCTAGAAGATCAAAATTATCTATCTATTTTGCCAAGTGTAAAGAAAAAAATAAGCA
>ML792469.1:923225-937201 GCA_009831015.1 Picea engelmannii | reverse complement strand
ACTATCCATCTAGGATAGTTTCACCAACAACTTCATTGATCTTCATCTCATTATTCCACATACAAGCATGGGTCCTCCATCCATTCTTTTAGGATAACTCATTCCATAAAGCGTCTTCCCGTGAGGGATTTCACCATAAGGGGCCCACTTTGGAGTTCATTCATTTGTTTACCTTATCAACCATGATGAGACAATAATGATTCATCTTTGCATCGATTAGTTTCCACTTGGACATATAACATTCTCATCAAGGGCATCATATCAATCAATTACTTGACATCAATCAAACCAAACCATTTACATCAATGACATATGATCCAACAATCTCCCAAGTAATCAAACCATTGGCATCAAGGACAACATGATCCAACAATCTATTGATGAGGTGTTGCCATTATCCACTTATGTGTTGTTAGTGAGATCTAGATATAGAGGTGGTCAACTATATGTACTATATATTGACATCATTAGATGAATACGTGTATTGATAATGGCTTAAATCCTTTTTTTCCAATTCTTGGCTTGCTTGTTAGATTTCTTAACAGGATATCAAAGCCTCCTTGAGTCTTAATGGGCTTGGTAACCCATGGTAGTGATTCATGGAAGGTGAGGTATTGTAAATACTCATGGTAATGATCTATGACGGAATATCTATGGTTTAAGGGAAAATACAAATACAAGAGCAATTTAGATATACATGTGGAAAGTTCTAGCAAATATCGTTTCTCAATCAAGGTAAAGAGCCACAAGGTTGTAAGGCTCATCGACTATGTTGTGATAAATTATATTTAATTGCTTTTCATAATATCGTTTCTATTATTATGTCATTTTGAGGGATTCAAGCAAGACTTGTATTCACTATATTCAACACATTATCCTTGCACCCATACTATAAATGTGAGTGACATATATCCTTGATTTGTGAACACATATAGATCTAGTTTGTGAATATCATTCTAGTTTATCATAGAGTTGTGGAAAATAATATTACCATGGTAGTGATTCATGAGTGATTCAAAATTTGAGTTTGAGGTGTGATTTCAGTTGATATGAGGTATCTACACTAGTAAAGTGTAGATCTACACTCATTTTATGGTGTAATGGATGACATGTATCTTCAAAGTAGATCTCAATCAATTGATCTGAATCAAGCAATCTAGATATATGTTTGTAAAAAAAAACGTTTTTGAACTTTTGAAAAAATATATCATAGTTTGAATGATATTGAAGATAAATTCTCTAGGAAATCGATTTCCCTTCAAGCACCATAGTGATAGTAGGAGATATTCTTTTGAATATCCATAAAAGAAGAAAATTGCTAGCAGGGAAAGCCTCCTAATTCCTTGTATATTTTGATTCTTCTACTTCTCTCTTCTACCTCGGTAACTATAATATCTTGAGAAATAAGATTGGTTTAGTGGAAAACCATTGAGAATTTCCATCATGCATGGAAAGAGAGAATTTTTTATTATTCGAATGCAATATTTGTCATGATCATTGTTTCCATGAAAAGGTTCATCTCGAGATAAAACAAAGGGCCCAAATGGACCAGGAAAACATGCAAATTGCAATCTTGAATTGGATGAGTCGCAAAGGAAAACCAAATGAGAGGTAGTTCTTGGAATACCAAATGAGCCTCACTTCTTCACACCACACTCATCGCACACACACTTTCAACATAATTCAAGCATCGGGCATCATTATATATTCAAGCTCATACACCAAGAATTTGTTCTCAACCAAATTGTATTCAACAAGTTGGCTCCAGGTTTCCATTAAAACTGGGCTTTAAAGAGAACCCTTCCAACTGGTTCGAAATTCCTTCCTTGTTTCATGCACGGGCTTGATTATTGTTCATGGAACAAATATTATCACTAAGCAATCATTGGATCTTACTGTGAATCAAATATCGACCATTTTTCTTCTTTCTTCCCATTGAATTAATAGTCTTAGGCAATGTCCCTTCGATGCTCAACAATCATCCGATTTGGATCTCAGGTTGATATCAATCATTGATCTCACTCTATCCATGTAGTATAAATACAACCCATAGTAGTCATTTGATCATTCCTGGATAGAGCATAGCCATCAGATATAACATTCATCATATTGAAATCACCAGGCTTATCGGACCCTTGGGAGCTCATCACTCAACCACCATCAGATATAGATTTCCATTCAATCTCCACCATTGAACTGCAATCATTTTTATTGCGACCAACGGGAGTCCGAAACACTCAACACTACCTCAATGATGGGATCGTTGATCAACGATTGTTGTTGATTCTCAGAGTCCTTCATTTTCGGAGTATCAACTCTACTCCAATGACAAGTACTGAGATGGATCCAATGGTCCTCATAGTCTGAAATCAACGACTCCAAATACGTTTCTCCCCCAACATGCATGATGGTTAACTTTCGTTCCTCAATCCTTTTTTTAGATGACTAGTTGGGACCCACATATATCTACGATTGTCATCTCATCTTCTTTTCATGTCGACCATCAGTCCAAATTTCTTATTTTTCTCGAGATAAAATTTTCCAGAGGAAGGGAATATTCTTCGATACCCTTCTCATTGGATCTATACAACTTCCCCAATCTTTTGAATGTTGATTGACGGTATGAAAAAAGGAAGATTATTTGATACCCCTCTTATCATAGCTGTGAAACTTCCAAAATATTTTGATCACCGATTGATAAGCTCCGAAGGTATAAAAAAAGAAATATTCTTCGATACTTTACACTTGTCTTCTTTCGTGGCACTATATTGGTATTTACTTGGAACTGTATGAAGTCTGACAGGTGTATCTAATGTGGTTCTGACATGGCACTGACGTGTCCTCCACATGGATTCCTTCCACATGTGTTGCCACCAAGGCTGCGACGTCATCCCTTCCTCTTGCTCTGCTCTATTCCTATGTTGACTTGGCATTTGACACATTGCATTTTCCTTGCTACTTACATTTCCTTCCAAGTGTCTTCGATTATTTTCCCTCTGAATAGATCATATCCATTGGTTGGGCTTCTCTTCATCGGAGTATCCTTTTGACTCCAAATACCTAACTCCGAAATTATTTTACCATTTTTTCAAGCTTCGAATGAAGATTTATGCTGGCCATCGATCTGGATAGACCTCTATCTAAGATCTAATATCTCATTTCCATTATTAACATACAAAAGAATACTTTGGGAATTCCTTTCGAACGAAGTAGAATATTCTTTGATACCTTTATATGGGAGCGCAAATTACTCTGTCAAAATTCCTTCTTTGATAGATATGACATTGAAAGTATTTTACCATTATTTCAGACTCTAAATGAGGGCACACCTTCACTGTTGATCTGGATAAATCTTTGTCTGAGATCTAATCTCGTACGTTCATTCTTAGCACATGAGTGGAAGGTATGGGCATATAATCAATGATCACAATTGATTATTTATCTTGATCCAGTGGCCATGGTTTGTCCTTTCCTACAAGGTTTGATCCTCGTTCTTCGACCTATAAATGAACATAATTCAACTCTTTTCTTTCTTCATTTCACTCTAATTTCTCTCTTCATTGGCTATCGAATGTTACTTGGTGTCAATATATCTTTAATGGATTCAACGATCCTTTGTTCTCTTCATTGAGGTTTCTTTCACGGTTTGAAATCTGAAAAAAAATGCATGATTCAATCTTAATCGTCGATCTCTTGTGATCAACAATCCTTTCACGATCCTTGGACCTAACATCATAGTATTCCTTCCTTCATCAATGACAATGGTCAATCTCCCCCTTCTTTTGACATCAATGACATCCAAGGATTACTTCATTTGACGTTAATGACAACACAATTTCCAACAATCTCCCCATTTGTAATTTATGGCAACACACATTATTAAACTAGTCTGTGCAAGTATCATGTGTCTGCAAGTATCCCCCTGTCTTGTTTTTCTCCCCCTTTGACATCAACGACAAATGGTTTCTGTATTTGGTAATTTCTTAATTGTAGCTAGAAATCTTTCTGTAGCTCCCCCTGACATAGTACTCTTCATTCTTATTTGGAAAGTGGAACCATATGCACTCTTCCCCTGATATTTTTGTTTTGCTAAGCTCCCAATAGCTTAAGTTGAAGCTTTCATTGAGAAATGGGAATCACTCCCATCTTCTGTCTGAGATACTCAAATGTATCTCAAGCTAGGGGTCTTGTAAATATGTCTGATATTTGTTCCTTGGTAGGAACATACTCCAACTTGATAATATTATCATTTACCTATTCCCTCATAAAATTATATTTGATTGGGATATGTTTTGTCTTTGAGTGCATCACTAGATTCTTTGAAATTCTTATAGCACCGATGTTGTAACATAGTATCAAAATTGGCTTCTTGTATTCTATTCGAATGTCTTGCAGTATTTGTTTCATCCATAGAATTCATGTACAACAGGATGTTGCTGCAACATACTCTGCTTCTGTTGTGGACAATGAGATTGAAGATTTTTTATTTCTTAACCAAGATACTCAAAAAATTCTCAAGAAGAATTCTCCTCCACTTGTTCTCTTTCTATCATCAACATTTCCTCCCTAATTTGCATCAGTATATGTTGTTAGAGTAAAGTCTTCTCCTTTTGGATACCATAGTCCAAAGTCCAAAGTACCCTTTAAATATCTAAATATTCATTTGACAGTATGTACACGTGTTTCCTTGGGTGCAGCTTGGAACCTTCCAACCATCCCTACCTCTTGCATTATGTCTGACCTTGAAGTTGTCACATAAAGTAGGATACCTATCATTGACCTATACAAAGATTGATCAATTTCCTTAGATTTGGTCTCCTTGCTGATATTACATCCAGTGACCTTGGGTGTGCAGACAGGCTTACAAGCTTCCATCTCAAACTTATTTAGAATCTCTTTGATGTATTTGGTTTGAAAGATGAATATGCCTTTTCTAGTTTGAGTGATTTGTAGTCCTAAAAAGAATGACAATTCTCCTGGCATGGACATCTCAAATTCCTCTTGCATTTCTTCTGCAAATTTTTTCTTATATGTAGGGAATTAAACAATGAAGTCTCTCTATTATATGATGATTACAACAAAGATCCTATATCCATTCATTGTAAGGATGAAACAAAAAAATATTTAGAAGTATTTATATGAATGGTTTTCTTCTCATTTTAGGAGTGATTTCAATTTTGAGTGGACATAGTAAGCTCCATGACTTGGTTCTTAAGGTCTTTAAATTGCTTAACACATTGATCCTCCAAATTTCATGGTTTTCCGACATATTTATATGGTTTCTTTCCCGACTTCTTCTTTTTGTATTGATTTGTTTATGCTTGACACTATAAGTCCTTTTGGGAATTATTGTTTCTCCTCTTCAAATTTTCATGTTGTTTTTGTTTCCCTCTTTCTACATGAGATTTTTTATTTGAGACTATCCTACATAGATTTATTAATTTTTCTTGTTCTTTAATCAATGTATTAAAAAACGTTTCAAAATCTATAGAAAGAGAATAACTCCCCCAAAAATTATTTGTATTCCAATAATTGTAAATGACAACTTCATATAGAACACACAATTTTGGAGGATAATCTTAATCATCTAGTTATCTTTCTTCTTAAAGTTGCTTCCACATTCCTACAATTGTAATTGTGGCTCCTTGATATGAGCTAATTACTTTCGAATTTGGTCCAACTTCTATGGAACCAATTGTATCGGTTTGTTCTCAATCTAACATCCCCACTATAATCCCCAATTTAATTAATGCTTATGTAGATATAATGTGTGGCTACAACCAAAGCGATGTAATATGAAAATTATATTCCAATGTTTTAATAATAAAATGTGATGCCAGCTGCTAAGGGGACATGGATAAGAGATGGGGGCTGAATTAATCCACAAGAGAGGGGAGTGTCTAGAATAATTGCCAAGAGGGGTCCAAGGGGCGAAAACCCATGTATATTAATTTAACCCATTTTCCTAAATTTGCTAATTGTATATGAACCTTCCAATTTTTTATTGAGTGTTCCCAAAGCCAACCATTGAATACATGTAAGAGGGTGGGTGTGACTGGTCACATACAAAATTTATTGGGCACATGGGGCTTGAGTACATTCAACTTGGGGAAGAGTGTAATTCAAGAAAGGAAATCCAAAGAGAAGAAATTTGTATGGGTTGGGACAACAATTTTTAGTTAGTCAAGTTTGTGCATGGGAAGTAAGTGAGAAAAAAATAGAGCTTGGAGTTGGTTCAATCATGGAGGGAGAATTCTAGAGAATGCTAGAGAATAATTGCAATGAATTGGAGATGGAAATGGAAGAGATGGGTTGTCAATCCTGAAGAGTGAACTCCCGTGTGAGTTTCACTAAAATAACAAGTGTTTGTTGTTGGTTTGTTGATAGTTTTCCTAGTAGCAATTTCCTTGGAGTCCCCAACTGAGAGATTCCTAGCTGCATGTGCCAGAGACACCTTGATAAATGAATGGGATGCCCAAGGGACTGAGATCAGTGAAGGGGTACATTCATTGGGTTGGACAGGTCAATAGGAAGAGAGCTAGTGGAAAATTAGGATAGCTAGTGGAGAATATAAGTTGGGTTGAGAGTTTTATGAGCTGTGAGTGGGATATGAGAGACCACCCTCTTTTGTGGATTTCTAGCCTCAGCTCGGGGGTGACTCGCTATTGAGATTTGGAACAGTCAGTCTATGGTTGGGTGGATTGTCCATTCCAAGCAACTAGTTGCACAACTGTTGTGAAAATATAAGTGTTTTATCTTGTTGTTGTCTTAAATTATGTGTTTAACTATTGTGCATGAACTATGTGCATTTGGAAGTGAATTGTATGTTTTTGTAATGAATTGTTTAGATGCATTTCATGTTGATTATTAGCATGTTGTAGATGCTTCTATTTTATGATTGTAGACAATGGATAAATTTCTTTTAATTTGTAGCTAAAAGATATAGGAAATGAGTTAATTGTAAATGAATTAGTTCAGTTAGCAGGAATTTCATTTTTATGTTTATTCTGCACTGTAATGTCCCTCAGTTAGGCCATGGGATGTTACATTATGGTATCAGAGATCTGGTTCAAACAATGAGCTTGTATGGGGAAAGATGGTTGTAAATTCATGAAATGTTTTGTTGCATATTTTGTTTGTGACAGGTTTTGGGAAAATGAATATTTTAGAGAGAAAGCCCCCAATTTCGTGAGTGAAATCCGAGTTTTAATGGATTTTCACAGTTTGACAAGGTTAATGGAGTAGAGAAGTCAAGTTGGAGATCAAAATTCGACCTGGAATGGTCAAAATTTGATTTTTAATGTTCGCCTGCAGAGTTATAGGAAGTTTGAAGAATTGACGGCTAAGATAGTGTTTGATCTCATGATTGACGACTGAGATTCACTGTGATAAATTGAAAAATTCACAAGGATTCGACCATTTAAAAGGTTGATGGGATCAACTTCCAGGATTAAATCGGGGGTTGTGAAATGGATCATATCGATGGTTTATATTCATTGGGGTTTTGGTTGAAAATTTTCGAAGTGTGAGGTTTGACAATAGAATCTGTTGACAGTCGATGGTCATATAGACGAGTTTGGGGAAGTGTTGGAAATTTTCCAAGAGAAAATTTCGATGTTTGAGAGACGATGGACGAGCGTCAGTGGAAGTGGGAGAAGAGTTGGTTCAACAGGGAGACATCTCTGACCATCGATGAGAAATGGTTGGTGTCAACCAAATTAGACGAAGTATTTTCAGTCGCCAACGAACATCGTCGATGGTCGATAGGTCAATGGTTGGGGTTCGGCCAATTTTGGAAAAATGTTCGAATCGAGAAAGAGTAGTCATTGATGGTTTGACGTTGGCCAAAGTCAGCGAGGTGTCTAGGTTGTCCAAGAAAATTGAACGATGGTCGATGGGGGGAAGAGGATGATGACATCATCATCCAAATGTCATGCCATGTCACCCATGTTGACACCTCAGGATGATGTGTCATGCTACGTTAGCCAACAGAAGTGGTCGATGGTCGATGGTCAAGTCGACCGATTTGGGAAGGTGTATTCGACAACCATCGGGGATCACTGATTATCGATGGGTCGATGGTAGGGCTTCGACTAAAGTGGTTGAGAGTTCCATTTGCCAACAAAGTTCACCAACGTCCGACGGTCGACGACTAGGTTGATCATTTTGGAGTTGTGCAGCCGGTCACCGAGGAGTCTGGTTGATGGCCGACAGTCGGGTCGGTAGTTTAGGTAAGTATTTTGCACACCACTGGAGAATGTTTATTACCGATGGTTGATAGAGAGTATATAAATGACCCAAATTTCTTACGACTTGAGATCGATGACACAATTTGCACATAGGCAAAATTGTTCTAGTATGGAGCCATTTTCTTATTTTGGCCATAACTAGAGAAAATTACATCGGATTGGGATGAAATTTAGGGGTTTTTTCCATAGAGAGAAGGTCTACAAAAGAGACAAAGAAGGCCATTGTCCAATTCTTATTGAATTTGAAATAAATTGAAAAATAGTTTTTTTTAAATATCTGGGTCCATATCATTGACATAAGTGAAAAAGAATGAAAAAGGACAAAGTTCCAGATTCCAAATTGTTGTATTTTTTTAATGGAACATCAGATTGAAATTATGAGAGTTGTTATGAATTCCCTGTTGTTATTATTATCTATGCCTCATATGAATTTTTATCCATTTCCTGACATATTTTCTTTTGTAGTTGACATAATTTGGTATTTCAATAAAATTGCACCAATAGAGAAAATGCACAAAAAATGGTGAAAATTGTTTTTTCAAGAAGCCATAACTTTCATCTCATAGATCGGATTGGGGAATGAGTATAGACATTGGAAATATATTTCAGAGAGGAATGCATCTAGGGAATAATAGTGTGAATTGATGAAATGTGTCCTTCATAAATTGATTAGGAAACAACATGTATGCCAATTAATGAAATGTTTTATAATATGCATGTTGTAACAATAATTATTACATGCACATTTCTTGTATAATTAGAGATACAAAAAGAAACTTTATCTCTTATATGAGGACTAGTGTTATGGAATATTCTCAAGGATCTTACAACCATGAGAAATAGATCATAGGTATGCATGTCAACATGGGGAATGGTGAGACATAGTCAAATGGAAGAAGAGATAGGAAAGAGCTTGTCACTATGAGAAGCCTGCATAGGGAAGTGCAGAGCTATAGAGATGACAATGAAAGGATTATGAAGGCTCAAGAAGAGATACTTTAGAGCATGAACATGTTGCATAAGCAAGTTAACAAATATTCTGGCACCAAGAAAGCTAGACAAGTATAAACATCTAGATCCCATAACAAAAGGGATGATCAAGGAAATGATAGGTAGTCAAAAAGCATGAGGAGGTTCCTTCATTATCCAAGTTTGTCCACTAAAATAACTTATGCAAGCTTGGGGCCAGGGAGCATCCCAAGTGTGTCTCATGTTTGAAGGGAAAGAAGAAGGCTCGAGGAAGACATCTTGCAGGGTGAACTCAGAAAAACCAAGCCACCTACTTTCAATTGTGAACATCGAAAGGGTGAAGAGGTTGAGGCCTGGGTGTTGGAACTGAAGAAATATTTCCAGCTGCATGATTACCCCTCCTGGGTAGAAGTTAGAATTTCCACCTACCACTTGAAAGGAAAGGAAACCATGTGGTAGGATCAACTTAAGCAAGCCAAGAATCTCGATAAGAAAATGATATCATGGAGGTAGTTCAAAGGATATTTCCAAGAGAAATATTTGATAGAGCATTACTATGAGAGAAAGATGAAATATTTCTTTGAACTCAAGTTGGGAACCATGACAGTAAAGGAGTATGAGAAGTGGTTCTTTGAATTATTGAAGTATGTTGACTTCATCAAGGATGAGAATATCAAAATACAAAGGTTTCTAAGTGGGTTACCCTCCTTCTATAGTGAAAATATACAATATGATAATCCCAAGACCTTAGAGGAAACCATAAGAAGAGCAAGACACCTTTATGAGCAAAGAAAAGGAAGGCCAGTTTTCCAAAAATCTTGGAGTGACAAGATGAAGGGGAAAAATGATCAAAGGAAGAAAGGTTTTAAGCCACCTTTTTTTCAGAAATAACTCCCAAGCAAATCAGCAAGGCCAGGAATCCCAAAATGAGAAAAAGAATGCAGATTCATTGGGGAAAAGGCCAAGGAAATAACCTTTTCAATGTTGGGGATGTGAGGAAAATCACTTATATAGGGACTGCTCTCACAAAGGATAAAGAATGAGGACTTTCCACAACATTCAAGACGCTGAAATAGTGGAAGACATGGGAGGAAGCATGCCAAGGATTTATGCATCCTTGGACAACAAGAATGCAGAGTATCAATTCCCCATGATCAAAGTGGAAGGTAAGATTGACAACCAACCCATAGAAATTTTGATTGATTCTAGAGCTAGCCATAGTTACATAAATGCTAACATTGTTGAAATATTTCACTTGCAAAGAAGTAAGCATAATAAATCTTGGTTAGTTCAGTTAACCATAAGGGTTAATAGGAAAATCACTGAGTTGGTTAAATATTTCCTGATATAAATGAATGGAATTAGCATGAAGGTAGATGTAAATATCATACCTTTGGGTTCATATGAATTTCTAATTGGCATGGATTGGTTGGAAAAACATCATGTTGTCCTAGATTGTTACAACAAGACAATCACATGTCTTGATGAGGAAGGGCAGCGAGGCAAGATTCAAGTCATTCCAAGAGTTGTAGTTTTTATAGATATTTCAGATATGCAATTGAAGAAGAGGTTTAGGAAGGGATGTTAGATGTTTTCATCCCATATGGAGGAGGCAACTGAAGACAAAGTGGCAATCATTGAACACCCTCCAATTTTGATGGATTTTGAAGATGTTTTTAGAGAAATTCCAGATTTTCCATGAAATAGAGACATTTATTTCTCTATTGATTTGGTGTTAGGAGATGCCCCAGTGTCTAAGACACCATACAAAATGGGTACACCAGAATTGAAGGAGTTTCAAATGCAGCTTGAATAAATTTTGAAGAAGGGATATATATGCCCAAGTGTGTCTCCTTTGGGAGCCCCGATTCTTTTTGTCAAGTAGAAGGATAGAACCTTACATATGTATATTGATTTTAGGCAGCTTAATAAGGTTAACATAAAGAATAAGTATCATTTTCCAAGAATTAATGATTTGTTTGATCAATTGAAAGGTGCAAGAATATTTTCAAAGTTTGACTTGAGATCAGGCTATCATCAAGTAAGGATAAAATAAGAAGACATCAACAAGACAACATTCAAAACAAGATATGGGAATTATGAATTCACGTTAGTGCCACTTGGACTATCAAATGCCTGAACAATTTTTATGTTCATGATGAATGGAGTGTTCATGGAGTACATGGACAAGTTTGTGATTGTTTCTATATGATATCCTCATCTACTCTAAATCAGAAGAGGAACATGAGAAACATTTAAGAATGGTGTTGCAAGTTTTAACAGAGCATAAATTGTATGCTAAGCTAATTAAGTGAATATTCTATCAAAAGAAGATTCACTACTTAGGGCATATAATATCAGTAGAAGGGATAGAAGTTGATCCTAAGAAGATAGAGTCCATTAGAGGATGGTTAGCACCAAATAATGTGACATCGGTCAGATGATTCATGGATCTTATTGGTTATTACCAAAGATTCGTAAAAGGATTCACAAGGATTGCAAGACCAATCACTTATTTGCAAAAGAAGGGAGTGAAATTTGAATGGACTTCCAAGTTTGAAGATAGTTTTCAAGAGTTGAAGAGAATATTGACAAGTGCACCAATCTTGAAGATTGCATATCCAAACAAAAATTTTGTTTTGTGCAACAATGCATGCAAGCAAGGACTCAGTGGAATTCTCAGTCAAAAGGACCATACAATATGCTATGAGTCCAGAAAATTAAAAGAGCATGAGAATAATTATGCTACACATGACTTGGAGCTAGCAACTATTGTACATGCATTGAAAATGTGGAGGAATTACCTTATGGGTAGGAAATTCGAGATAAGGATAGACCACTATGATCTGAGGCATTTGTTTGGAAAACCAACACTAAATGCTAGGAAAACTAGATGGCTGGAATTTCTAAGTGAATATGAATTCAAAATTAAGAATATAAAGGGCTAAGAAAATCAAGTGGTTGATGCACTCAACATGAGAGCTCACAAAGTGCATATTGCAGCCATCGGCATGTGCATGATAAATATGAAAGACAAAATTGTTGTAGCAACAAATTCAGATCAACACTATTTAAAAATAAAAGAGACATTACAACAAGGTAATTTTTAGCAGAAATTTAATTCTTATGAGATGAAAGAAGATGGGATTCTCATGTACAAAGGAAAAGTATATGTGTCGAATTATAGTGAGCTAAAACATGTAGTTTTGAAGGAAATGCACAATGTTCCATATGTCAGGCACCCAAGATATCAGAGGACAATTGCAGCAGTAAGAAGACAATATTTTTGGCTAGGAATGAACAAAGAAGTGGCTAATTATATAGATAGATGTCTATAATGCCAAGAACTAAAGACAAAACATAGACATCCAATTGGTTTTCTACAACCATTTCCCATTCCATAATGGAAGTGGGAAGTAGTTACAATTGATTTTATTAATAAGCTTCCCAGAACAATGAAGAAAAATGATTCCATCATGGTGGTGGAGCATAAATTGACTAAAGATAGACATTTTATTCCAGTAAAGGCTACACACAAGGAAACAAATATTGCAGATATCTACATGAAGGAAGTTGTTAGGCTACATGGGGTACCTAAAACAATAGTTTCAGATAGAGATCCAAAGTTCACATCTAGTTTTTGGAAAGGTTTGTTGAAGGGATTTGGAACAAATTTAAATCTTATTATATCATATCATCCAGAGTCAAATGGGAAAACAGAAAGGACTAACAGGATAATTGAGGACATTCTTAGAATGTATGTGATGGATCAACCATCAAAGTGGGAAGATTATATTCATTTAGTTGAAATTTCATACAATAATGGGTATCAACCCTCATTGAAGATGAGTCTATTTGAACCATTGTATGGAAGAAAATGTAACAATCAAGTGAGTTGGGATAATCCAATAGACAGAGCAATTGTTGGGCCATAATTGTTAAAAGAAATGGAAGATCAGATGGCAAAGATAAAACATAACTTAAAATATGCCTAGGATAGGAAGGAAATTTATGCAGAAAGGAACAAAGTTTTCAAATATTTTAAAGTGGGAGAACATGTGTTTTTGAAAGTGAAGGAAAAAAGAAGTTCGTTAAGATTAGGAAGCTGCTAGCGATATATTGTGGGCCTTTTGAAATATTAGAAAAGATAGGGTCAGTTTCATACATGTTATCTTTTTCTGCATCCATGAGAGTGCATAATGTATTTCATGTATCATTGTTAAAGAAATATGTTCCTAATCCTAACCACATAATTGATTGGAATGTGATCTAGGTGGAACGTGAAGGGGATTTCTGGGTGGAACCAATACACATACTATACCGAAAAGTCAAGGTTCTCAGGAAAAAATCCATAGGGCTAGTAAAGGTTGAATGGACCTGAAGCGATTCTAAATATTCTACACGGGAGAATGAAGAAAACATGTAGGTAGAATACCCGCAAATTTTTATAGTTTTGAAGAAAAAATAATACAAGACTCCATTTTGAGGAGCTAAAAATTCTGAAACCACATCTCAGAGTCCTAGCCAACTGAGTTGGGGAGCCTCATAAAAGAATGGCTCATTCCTTGGGTTAGCCATGATAAACAGATGGTACATCCCTTGGTTTATCCCTGATAAACAAATGGTACATCCCTTGGGTTATCCTTGATAAACGAATGGTGCATTCCTTGGGTCAACGAGTTGAGAGGAACATGAAATTATGGTTGGAGTTGTTGTCGGAGTTGTTAAATTGCAGAGTTTTTATTTCTAATTAATGTG
>ML792469.1:899530-923175 GCA_009831015.1 Picea engelmannii | reverse complement strand
TGAATGCTTATGTAGATATAATGTATGGCTACGACCAAAGTGATGTAATATGGAAATTATATTTCAATGTCTTAATAATAAAATGTGATGCCAATTGCTAAGGGGACATGGACAAGAGATGGGAGATGAATTAATCCACAAGAGAGGGGAGTGTCTAGGATAATGGCCAAGAGGGGTCCAAAAGGGAAAAACCCATGTATATTAATCTAACCCATTTTCCTAAATTTTCTAATTGTGTATGAACCTTCCAATTTATGATTGAGTGTTTCCAAAGCCAATCATTTAATACATGTAAGAGGGTGGGTGCGAGTGGTCACATCCCAAATTTATTGGGCACATGGGGGTTGAGTATAATCATCTTGGGGAAGAGTGTGAGTCAAGAAAGGCAATACAAAGAGAGTAAATTCATATGGGTTGGGAAAACAATTTTTAGATAGTCAAGTTTGTGCATGGGAAGCAAGTAGAGAGCCAGAAATAGAGCTTGGAGCTGGTGCAACCACGAAGGGAGAATTCTAGAGCATGATGGAGCATAATTGGAGTGAATTAGAGATGGAAATTGAAGAGACAGGTTGTCGGGCCTGAAGAGTGAACTCCTGTGTGAGTTTCACTAAAACAAGAAATGTTTGATGTCGGTTTGCTGATAGTTTTCCTAGCAACAATTTCCTCGGAGTTCCCAGCAAAGAGATTCCTAGATGCCTATGCCAGAGAGACCTGGATAAATGAATGGGACACCCAAGGTAATTATATCAGTGAAGGGGTACATTCCTTGGGTTGGATAGGTCAAGAGGAAGAGAGATGGTGGAAAATCAGGATAGTTGTAGGAGAATATCAGTTTGGTTGAGAGTTTTATGAACTTTGAGTGGGATGTGAGAGAGCACCCTCTTTTATGGATTTCTAGTCTCAACTCAGGGGTGTTTGGTTATTGAAATTTGGAACATTCAGTCTATGGTTGGTTGGAACTTTCTTCCGAAGCAGCTGGTTGCACAACTGTTGTTAAAAGATGTGTTTTATCTTGTTGTTGTCTTAAATTATGTGTTTAACTGTTGTGCATGAGCTCTGTGTATTTGGAGGTGACTTATATGTTGTTGTAATGAGTTGCTTAGCTGCATTTCATGTTGATTATTAGCATGTTGTAGATGCTTCTATTTGATGGTTGTAGATAGTAGCTAAATCTGTTTTAATTCGTATCTGAAAGCTACAAGAAATGAGTTAATTGTAAATGAATTAATTCGGTTAGCTGAAATTTCATTTTTATGTTTATTCTACACCGTAATGTGCCTTGGTTTAGCTGGGGGACATTACACTCAATATTAATACCTTGAGCCTCATTATCTCTAGAGAATATATTCTCAAGTATATCCCACACATCTACAAAATATTCCTACTTTTGAAGATGGAATCACAAATCATTTGAGAAATGGTTGTCTATTTGACCTTGATATTTTCCTAATTTATTATTTTACCTTCTTATCATCACAATCATTGTGACAATATCAAAACCATATATTTGAAGTGGTTTTAATATAAGTGATATAGATTGATTTAGTAGGTGTGAAATATTCAAAATAAAAAATGTCAAGTATGAATGTGTAATTGTTTAGTGCCATAGAAAATAGAGAATGAAATGCACTAGTGGTAAAATAAAGTGGTCATTCCATTAATATGCATTTCCCTTATACTAGAAGAATAAAAATAGAATGAATTGTACTCCAAGATCATGGCTCTATCTAATATTTGCATCATCCTTTTCCGACATTTAAAAAAATACCAGATAAATCACAACTTCAAGAGTTACGGTGTCATAGTATACTAAGGTAATAAAGCTTTAACCCTTCCTTGAGGGTTATGCAATATTCCTTTTCACAAGTTGGAACCCTCACCATTATAACTCTTTATTTATCCCCATGAAATTATATAATGTTAAGATCACCATATATTAGTCATGGGGCATATTGAATCTCATCATCCATTCATTGTTAAATAGTTTCTCCCTTAACAACATCATTAGAAGCATAGTTGTTGGTGAGGGATAATAGTTGTCCTTTAAGATTCAAAAGGGTCCATACTTAACTTCAAGTAATGTCAACATGCCACCCAAAAAATGGAGGCAAGATGAGGGAATATAAGGGTGATGATATGTAACATTTACCAGTATGTTCAACGATCAAAATAAAAGCACTTAACATCCCATGAAATAAAAAATAAGGCATACATAACAAAAATGCAATAATTTTGAGTACCAACAAACATATAATATCCATCATATGTCAATGAAAGTCATGATACAATGGAATTCCTATGTGTTTCTAGGGTCACTCAAGACTTGGATATTCCATGAAGCAACATTTAATGGGAACTTAGTATGTCGTGTGTCTCCTCCTTGTACTCCATCAAGCCTTCAAAATCACTATGAACGTTTTAAATTTTAGTACGTTTGCATAGGAACATCTAATTATTCAAGGTAATATTTTTGTCCATTTAATAAGGTCATCAACTAAATCATATGCTTGACAATTTAGAAATAGAAGAGGAGAACGAGCCCTATGGCTCACCTTTCTTTGGTGTGCAGGCCTTGAGACTTGTTGGAATATTTATTATTGTCCTATTAATTGGAAGAGATTGAGACCTACTAGGGTTGATTGTTATTGCATGTTTCTAGGTTTTGGCCTTATTTGGATGAGTAGTATTAATTCAATGCATAATTTGGGTCCATCCTCAATACCCTTGTTAATATGAGACCTAATTATGGTTGTGGGTTTGTCATAGGAGGTTCCATTGAGGGGTCAACTAAGACATTAATGGGTAGTCACATATATAATTCTTTAGGATTCAACATTGGATGAAGGTATTATGTAGATTAATATGACTAATGTGCTATTTGATCAATTTTCAGCTACCTATTACACATCAAAATGCCACACTTAAGTATCTCTCCCTAAGTGTCACAAGTGTCATAAAAGTGGCATATAAAACTTGCTAAGTGTTGCATACACCTTGACACCATGAAAGAACATTTGTCATGATCCCTAGTCAATGTGGAGGAGAAACATATTATATGAAGGTCAAAATACTATGTGCACATGAATTATTTATTAATATTCATAAAAGGGAAATTAATTTAGAGTGAGAATCTACCTCACATTTAGTTTCCTAATCTCAAGGAGAAGTTGAGAATCTCATGGATAGTTGAGATATTTTTTCAAACCAAAATCCTAATTTGGTGGATCTTGAGAGATATTTCCTCCTTAAAATCCTTGAGAGATATTTTCTCCCTAAAATACTTGAAGAGATATTTTCTCCCTAAAAATATTGGAGATCATGTTTTAGTGGATCTAGTGAGTGATCTTCTCCAGGGTGGTTAATCCTCCAAATCCTATATAATGAGGGATTTCCATGGTGAAGGGGAGACATAAAAAGAGAGAAAAATCATTATATTGGGATTCATGCAAGGGTCTAGAGGAGGAGAGCTTGGAGGAGTGTTATGATGTCCCGTTCCCAAGAGTAGGCCAACAGGGAGTGACTTAGTAGTCTATGTGTTCTCGTAGACTATATTCAGGCACAAACATGGAACAAGATGGAGAAATAAGGAGGAATTGGTGGCTAAACGATGAATTAAGCCAAAATACTTAGGAAAAGTCACTTAAGCCTAAGTCAACGAAGAATTAGAATGAAAAGGTGCTAAAGGGGGACTTAATTAATTAATATTTGACATTAGGAGGAAAAGAGCCTAGCTTAAGTGAGGTCAATGGTGAATTATATTGGGAAAGGTATAAAGGGAGGAATTTGACCTAATTCCTCATTATGCATTGTTATGATTTGATGTTGAGAGTTCCCATAGGAGGAATAGAGCCAACCATACTATTTTGTGGGTTTATGGAGGAAACCACCACCATTGATCGGTTTCAGTGTTGAGAGACACACCCTAGCCCATCAGAGATACCATCCAGGTATTTCACTATAATTTTCATGAGTATCCATATCAGAGTGTGCAACTAAGCCAGTGAGGGCACAAGTCGGTTTGAGGGTTTGGAGAGCTACACGAAATCCGAGTCCAGATTGCAGTTTCCTTCCAACCCATTTGAGATCTAGCCAGGGCACTTCTATTGAGCCATCTATCATCATATTTTGACGGTGGAATCTTTCATATCTCCTCATCTAGCCATTTAGGGCACAACTCTTCCAGATAGACATTTGAGGTTGCATGCAGAGTATCAGAGCAGATTCAGGCAAATTCTTCTGACCCAGTTCCGCATTTGGCAAGATGATTGTTTTGAGCCATATAGAATAAAATTCCATTAGTGGAATCCTTTGGGGCACATCCAGTGGCCCAGAAAGTGCACAAACCCCCAGGGGTCCAGATCCAGTGCCTTAGAGACCAGATCCGAGATCCGACACTCATCCATTTAAGTATAGAGGCCAGGGCGCTCCTATTGGAGCAATTTCCAGTGCATTCTGATGGTCTATTCTTCGGGACAAGTTTTCCAGCTGGTAGCAGTTACCGTACTTCTCCGGAATTGAATATTTTTCCGATCTATCCATGCATGCATAAGATATGCTATCATCTTCTGATCACGGGTATTTTTATGCTATTTGCTTGTATTCTAGCGATGATCCATGAGATCTAGCTGACGTTTGTATTCTATATTTCCAGTAGGCTATTGTATTTCCATGCTTGAACCATATAATACATGATGTTGGGTAGCTGATATTCTTTACTTCTGCATCCATCCTATATATGTTGTTAAAACCATAAATATGCAACATGCACATGCAATAACCAACATGCACATGAAATAACCATCAAGATCTCAAACATATAATTGAAACGCATCTAGAAACCCCCCAAGTGTATTAGATCTGCAAGACATAACAATAGATCAGTAGAAAATATCTTGATCAGCGGGATCAGGGATATTTTTGTGGTATAAGAGCTTTAGTCCTGCTAGCCTATGAATAAAGACAATGAATACATCAAAAGAAACAGATGGCCGTGAGCACGTAGGTGACGAATATGTCACTTACAACAGGTGCAGGGAAAGAAGGGATAGGCCTAACTGTCCTCCCTTCCCTCCCAGTTCAGAGGAAGAGGAAGAGGCACACAAAGAAGCATAGAGAAGAGCAGAGCGTGAGGCTGAGCATGAAGTAGAGAGGAGGCTAGGTGATAGATATGAGTGACCAGAAGGAAGTGGTAAGGCCCCTGTGGATCTAGATGCGACCTTCATGTAGGTTATCAGTGATATGCTAGCTAGTCAGCGGACCATGTCTCAGTCTTTGGCTCAAGTAGAGGATAGATTAATGGCTATGGTAGACATTCTGGGCACACAATCCCCACATGCAGCACATGGGAACTCAGGGGCAAGAAGTAGACCCGAATCACCCACTCACACATACACCTCTATGAGTAGGATTCCACATCCGTTGTTTCCCAGTTTCCAGAGGGCACCCCCAGTAGAAGCACAGATACTGATAGGATAAATACCGCCCACTCATGCAGAGGACATTGTAGATTATCAGAGAGAGTATGCAGAACTGGGCCATGACTTCCATCAGGATATGACCTTACTCAAGTTTTATGGACTCAGACTCAGGAACCGCCACATAGAGCCATAGAGGGGAGGACCACATCAGCAGCAGTAGGGGCATAACATTGATTTCATCCGAAAAGTTGGTAAACTCACCATAACTTCTTTTGACGAATCATCCAAATGCACTGCCTGAGCTTGGGTACAGAAACTAGACACCTACTACAAGATCAACCAAATGACTGAGTCAGAGGCCATCAATTTCGCCACCCTACACTTGGAGGGTGAGGCACACGAGTGGTGGTATCATGGATTGGTGACATTGGGTCACAATCACATCACCTCCTATAGAGAGTTCACATAGACACTCATGAAAAGATTTGACAGGAGGGATCTAGAGATCCATTTTAGAGATCTAGCCCAGTTGAGACAAACTAGCACAATAGAGGCATTCATCTTAGAGTTTCATAGGGTAGCAGTGGCAGTGATAGACATATCTGAGATCCGATTGGTCATGGTATTCACAGAAGGGATCACATAACCCTTGAAAGGATGGGTGAAGGCCTACTAGCCTCATACCTTGCAAGATGCCATCCGACACACTAGATATTTGGCAGATTCAGTGCCAAAAACTAAACCCTTCACCAAACCCTTTGTACCATAGAGAGACAAGGATCAGAAGAATCCTCAAAGGGAATGGAAGGGCAAGCCCAAGTTGGATGATGATACGCGATGAGAGTTGATGAGGAAGATGCTTTGCTTATCCTACAGAGACCCTTGGGTCCCATGGCATAGATGCATGGGAAAGGGACAAATCCACTACATTGAAGTGGAATCAGGCAGTGAGGAAGAGGATGAGGATGTTGAGGCACTGACAGATAGTGATTCATAGACTGAGACCATTCATGAGCCAGAGAAACAGCTAAATAAACCTCAGATACTGGCCAGGGAACATCCCAAGGAGGAGGAAAAACCTCGTAGAGAGGTGAAAGGGGGAACCATAGCCACCCTTTTAGGAGTACCCAGGTAAAACACTCTCAGGCTCAAGGGCCTTATACAGGGGAAACACATGACAACATTAGTTGATGGTGGGGCCACCCACAACTTCATAGATGCATCCTTAGTAGCCAAGAGGGGGTTACGCATGGAGGAGTTTGAGGGATTCCATGTAGCAGTGGCAGATGGATACACGATGACATGCCTGAATATGGTCCCTAACCTAGAGGTCAAACTAGGAAACTACACCCTAACAGACACATTCTATGTAGTTGAGCTGTCAGAACTGATGTCGTGCTAGGGGTACAATGGTTGTATTCATTGTGGGAGATTGGGTTCAACTATCAGACGTTGACCATGAGCTTCAAAGATTCCAGTGAAACGTGATTTGTGCTGAGGGACATGTCTACAGGAGCACCTAAAGAAGTATCGACAAAGAGGATGGAGTAGATCTTTCATCACAGAGATGTGGCTTAGGTAGCAGAGTGTTTGATCACCACGTGGAAGGATTCCAAGGGTAGGGAGCATTACCACCCATAGATCAGAGAGCTTTTGGGTCAGTATGAGTCAGTATTTGGGTCGATTCCACCAGGGAGACCGCCCGACAGGGGTTTTGAGCACATGATTGAGTTAGAGACAGGGGCTACACCGGTGATTACAACACCCTACATGCAGCCCAATAAATTCAAGGACGAGATTGAGAAAGCAATCAAGGAATTTCTTTCTATGGGGCACATCAGGCCCAATATGAGTCCTTTTGCATCTTCAGTCATCTTAGTACTAAATAAGGATGGCGTGTTATGGATGTGCATCGACTATAGAGAGCTCAACAAGAAAATCATCAAGAATCGTTACCCCATTCCACGCATAGATGAGCTGATGGATGAGTTACATGGGGCAGTCTTCTTCACTAAGATTGATATACGCTTAGGATACCATCAGATCAACATCAGGGAGCAGGACATTGAGAAGACAACGTTCTGGTGCCATTTCAGACACTTTGAGTTCTTGGTCATGTCATTTGGATTAACCAACACACCAACCACTTTCAAGTCTTGCATGAATCATATCTTTAGAGGAAAGTTGAGGAAGTGAATCTGGGTATTCTTCGACAACATATTGATCTACAACAAGACATGGGATGAGCATCTATCACATTTGGGGGAGGTCTTGGGTATTATGCAGGCATAGTATTTATATGTCAAGGAATCCAAATGTGAATTTGGCATGAGAGAACTACTGTACTTGGGGAATATCATCAGTGGGAAGGGAGTATAGGTTCATCAGGAAAAGATCAGGGCCATTTTGGATTGGCCAATGCCCAAGAATATCATGGAGCTAAGAGGATTCTTTGGGTTATGCAGTTACTATAGGCGGTTCGTCAAGGGTTTTTCACAATTGGGAACACCACTCACAGACTTGACCAACAAGGGTGATTTTCATTGGACAAAGGAATCACAATAGACATTCGACAAAATGAAGGGGGTTATGAGCACCTTCCCCATTCTATCCCTTCCAGACTTCTCGCAGTCGTTTGTCTTAGAGTGCGATGCATCAGGGGTGGGGATTGGAGAAGTTTTGATGCAGGGGGCCACCCCATTGTGTTTGAAAGTAGAAATATCAATGAGTCGGAGAGACTTTGTCCTATTTACGACAAGGATATTCTAGCAATCATGCATGCCTTAACCAAATTCAGGAAGTATCTGGTTGGCAGCAAGTTTGTAGTGAAGACTGATCATAATAGTTTCAAGTATTTCCTTGATCAGAAAGACCTCAGTGAGGGGCAGCAAAAGTGGGTCTCAAATATCCAAGCCTTTGAATTTGACATTGAGTATGTCAAGGGAAAAAGGAATATCATGGCAGATGCCTTTTCTAGGAGGGAAATAGGATGTTCGATGATGGACATTTGTACATATTGGAAAGCTCATTTGTTGGTGGAATACTCCAAAAACAAATTTTCTTGTGAGGTGATGGATGGACAAGTGATTGATGATAGATACCAGGTTCTTGATGACATCATTTTCTACAAGGACTAGATCTACTTGGTTCCAGAATCTACCCTGAAGGTATGTCATGATTCACTTACAACAGGGCATCAGGGGTACTTCAAAACATATAGGAAGATTAGGGATAGATTCTCATGGAAGGGTCTCAAGGATGATGTGATGAAACACATACGAGAGTGAATGACTTATCAGTAGAACAAGTTCGAGCAGACACACCCCGCAGGGATACTATAGCCTCTACCCATTCCAGAGCAGAAATGGGAGAGCATTTCCATGGATTTCATTACAGGCCTCCCTAGAGTGCAGGGCAAGGATTGTATATTTTTGGTGGTCAACAGACTGACAAAAATTTCACATTTCTTTTCCATACCCACAGACTATAAGGCCATACAGGTAGCAGAGTTGTTTTTCAGCGAGGTATTATGGTTGCACGGGTTACCCAGGTAGATAGTCAGTGATAGAGATGGGCACTTCATCAACACATTTTGGCAGGATCTTTTCAGGTTGATAGGCACAAATCTATCCACGAGTACCAGCTACCACCCACAGAAAGATGCATAGACAAAGATCGTCAACAAATGGGTATTTGAGGAACTATGTGGGGGGGAAACAATGCACTTGGGTGAGATGGTTACATATGGGTGAGTATTGCTACAACACAACTTACCATATTTCTATCAGGATGTCACCGTTCAAAGCATTGTATGGATATGATGCACCCTCCTTTATGGAGACTTTGTTTCGAGACAGCAAGGTCCCGAGGGCCAAGGAATGGGTGGAGGAGAGTTAGAGGATTCTTCAATCAATAAGGAAGAACTTGCATTCATCTCAGAACCAACAGAAGATATATGCAGACCGACACAGAGTTGAGTGCAGTTTTGAGGTAGGGGATTTTGTTTTTCTGCAATTACAACCATACAAACAATCCTCCTTGAAGAGGAGCGAAGAAGAGAAGATGAAGCTGAAGTTCTATCGGCCATACAGAGTCATTGGGAGGATAAGAGAGTTGGCATATGAGCTAGAGCTACTGGAAGGTAGCAAGATTCATAACATCTTTCACATCTCTTGCCTTAAAAGGGTTGTGGGATAACAGGTTATCATTTCAGAGGAGTTTCCACCCTTGGATGAGGAGGGTCAGTTGGAGCTAGTGCCAGAGGAGGTACTAGAGCAGAGAGAGTGCAGATTGAGGAGTAGGATCATTAGGGAGTTCTTGGTTAGATGGAGGGGTCTTCCAGTGGAGGATGCCACATGGGAGGGAGAGCATATCTTACAACACCCATGATTGATGTTGCTTAAGGACAAGCAATCTCGGGAAGGGAGGACTGTGATGTCCCGTTCCCAAAAGTAGGCCAGCAGGGAGTGACTTAGTAGTCTATGTGTTCCCGTAGAATATAGTCAGGCACAAACAAGGAACAAGATGGAGAAATAAGGAGGAATTGATGGCTAAACAATGAATTAAGACAAAATAATTAGGAAAAGTCACTTAAGCCTAAGTCAACAAAGAATTAGAATGAAAAGGTGCTAAAGGGGGACTTAATTAATTAATATTTCACATTAGGAGGAAAAGCACCTAGCTTAAGTGAGGTCAATGGTGAATTATATTGGGAAAGGTATAAAGGGAGGAATTTGACCTAATTCCTCATTATGCATTGTTATGATTTGATGTTGAGAGTTCCCAGAGATGGAAGAGAGTCGACCAGATTGTTTTGTGGATTTCTAGAGGAAACCACCACCATTGATCAGTTCCGATGTTGAGAGACACACCCTAGCCCATCAGAGATACCATCTAGGTATTTCACCTTACTTTTCAGGAGAATCCATATCAGAGTGCACAACTCAGCTAGTGAGGGCGCAAGTCAATTTGAGGGTTTGGAGAGCTGCACGAAATCCGAGTCCAGATTGCAGTTTCCTTCCAACCCATTTGAGATCCATCTAGGGCTCTTGTATTGAGCCATTTATCCTTGTATTTTGACGATGGAAACTTTCATATCGCCTCATCCATCCATTTAGGGCGCAACTCTTCCAGACAGACATTTGGGGTTGCATGCAGAGTATCAGAGAAGATCCGGGCAAATCCTTCCGGCCCAGTTCTGTGTTTGGAAAGACAATAGTTTTGAGCCATATATCATCAGATTCCATTGGTATAATCCTTTGGGGCGCATCCAGTGTCCCAGGAGGTGTGCAAACCCCCCAAGGGTCCAGATCTAGTGCCTTAGAGACCAGATCCAAGATCCGACACTCATCCATTTCAGTCTAGAGGCCAGGGTGCTCCTATTGGAGCCGTTTCTAGTGCATTCTGATGGTCTATTCTTCAAGACGATTTTTCCAGCTGGTAGCAGTTACCGTACTTCTCTAGAATCACATATTTTTGTCGATCTATCCGTGCATGCATCATATCTGCTATCATCTTCTAATCACATGTATTTTTATGCTATTTTCTTGTATTCCAGTGATGATCCATGAGATCTAGATGAATTTAATATTCTATATTTCCAGTAGGCTATTGTATTTCCATGCTTGAATTGTATAATACATAATATTGGGTAGTTGATATTCTTTACTTCTACATGCATCCTTTATATGTTGTTAAAACCAAAATATGCAACATGCACATGCAATAACCAACATGCACATGCAACAACCCACATGCACATGCAATAACCATCAAGATCTCAAACATACAACTGAAACACATCTAGAAACCCCCCAATGTATCAGATCTACAAGACAGAACAATAGATCAGTAGAAAATATCTTGATCAATGGGATCAGGGATATTTCAAGTGTTCCATCATCATCCATGTTTGTAAGTATTCTCTCTGGGTTCTCATTTTAATATACTTGGCCTATTTCCTTCAATCTTGCATATTCTATCATGTGCTTATCTATTGTTCCTTCAATATTTGTAGATGGTTTTTTTTTATCTAATCTTGTAGAGTAGAAGTTCTTTTTTTCTCTTTGTTGTCTATTGCATTGCAAGTATCAAGCTACATTAAGGAGTTTGGAGATCAAGCTCAAATTGGAAGCAACGAGGAAAATCTTTGAAACTAGGTGCATCACTCCTTTTCTCCCTCTCTATCTTTCTAATTAGTTAAACTAAATTCAACGGGATGTTAGTGTCCACTTGTGTTTTTCTATCTTGATCTTACGGGTCTGTAATCCAAGGGAAAGTTCACCTGTCCGCAGGGGAATATTTCTGTAACAAAAATTGGAGACACTGCTGGGGAAGGACATTGACTTGTATTTCCTTGGATCGTTTGATCTTTTTCCCACCTTTAGATGTCATTTTTTGTTTGTTTTTGATCTAGTTCCCTTTCTCTCTTCGTCATGGAATATTTCACAGAGTTTTTGGCAAAGTTTTTTGAGTTTTTAGCCCTTTTTATGAGTTTTTGGGAAGGGAAGTGCTCCTCTACTATGTACACCAGAGTGCTAATATAGGATAAACACTCCTTTATAGTGTATACCAGAGCGTTGTAGAAATTTGTCCCTTTGGAAACATGAGCGTTGATCTCATTTTATAATTTTTTCTACCCCTTTCTTCTCACTTTTTCTTAGTCTGATCCTAAAGGGAGTTTTTCTTAGAGAGATTTGAATACTCTTGACTTTGTTTTGCTAAGAGTTGGGAATTTATCACTCATTTATGTTTATCCTTTGATTCTACAATTTTTCTCTTAGTTGTGGTCCCCTTGGGTTAACAAGATCCCTTGGTTCTTCTTTCCTTTTGATTTTATCTAATATTTGTCTTGTAAAGATTTTAGATTGCTTGAATATTTAGGATTGTTCATCAACTAAGGTTTGCAAAGGTTTCTTGATATTGAGCCTTCTTGTCTTCATTTGAAACATCTCGCTTTTCTAGATGATTAGGACTCTTATGACAATCTACCTTGATTTATGTTTCTTGCTGCTCATCATTTGAGGATTTTCATGAGTGTGTGTCTTCTTTCTCTTTTGCATCTTTGAGTTCTTGATTGAACGAGTTATCATACTTGTTTCTTTTAGTTCTCGTTATCCTTTGAGTGCATTCTTTGTTTCAAATATTTTTTCTTCATGTCTTTTGTACCTGCATCCGAATTTTTCATTTTGATTGAAGGTAATGAAGAATTAAATGATTTTCATTTGCTTTCTTTTAAAATCAAATAAAGAAGATAATTGCGTTCTTGATTTTCGGTAGTGTAGTAGATTGCATTTAGAAAATTGCATTTGGGAATTGGGTGATTTTGTTGAAGAAAGTTGAACCTCTTCTCTATCCCATATGTAGGATTCGTTGAAGAAAAATATTTCCATCTCATTACTCTGCATTCTTTTGGAGTCGAGTCTAAAACATCATAAGTTTCACTTTCACACCCTTGAGTAAAAAAAAACCCTAAAATATAGTGCTTATAAAAATGATCACAGACTTTTATATTATCTGGTAGAAAACCTACATTAGATTAAACTGTAGGGATTTGGAATAGGTTGTGAGGATAAATTTCCAAAGCCATTAGACAAACATAGAATATTGTACTAGGGAGAAGTAAATCCAATTGTTCATATAAGCATATTCGGGATCCTCCTCTCACACAAGGGTTAAACACAGGTTCACACGTGGGAGAGAAAAAAAGATTCCCCCTTCAAATCTTAACCCATGTAGAAGAAAGATCATATATTGGGGTTCTTCCTGAGAAACGATTGGTTTCATTTAGTTTCAGAGCTTTGAAAATTATGAATCCATTCAGGGTTCTCAGTAGTATTCTGGTCCACTTGTCTTTAGTTCTCTTGAAGAATTTCAGACTTGTTATCCTGCCCATATGTTCCTTCCCAACTAGTGGTTTCATTGTGGGAAGGTTTGTTTGATTGTTTGCTTCTTAGATTTTTAGTGTGTGCTGTTTTTTTTCCTTAGTGGACCTTAGGTCGAGTCAATGTCAACGACGCCAATTCCTAGGAGTACCAACAAAGGAACCCATTTTCCCAAGGAACCTTTCTCCTTTCCTTATTTTGGAAATGTTGGTCCTTCGTGCATTGCCACACTGAATCTTCCAAGATTCACCATCGGGTGACTGGTTTGGTTGTTCCCCACTTTGGTGATATCAAATTTTCCCAGTGATTTGAATGCACCTAATGCTTCAGATATAAGGACACCACCCATAAATCAACCTCATGTCGACCTTTCTCCTTCTTCACCCGTCGGGTGTCCTTCCCTTTCTCCTTCTTCTTGTAGTGAAATCTTTAAAGAAAGTAGGAAGGTTGATAATAAGAATAAGAAACAGAAGGCAAAGAAGAATAATAAAAAAGAGACCAACCCTCCAACTGCATCAAGTCATGTTGGATTCCAACAACCAACTACTATTAATTGTACTGGGAGTGTTGATAAAGTCGACAAGTATGAAACGAAGAATCCCAAACCCAAATTCCCTTGCAGGATTTGTAAGGGTGACCACTTTTTGAGGGTTTTCCTTGGTCTCCCCAAGGTATTAGAAATGTGGTATTCCATGTCATTTACCCCTGCTGAACATACTAGTGAAACCCCGTCAACTAGTGACATTAAGGTTGGTAAAAAGAATAGAATTGTCAATTTTCCTTGTATGCTATGTGAAGGTGATAATTACTCTCACCTTTTCCCTCGTATGGACGAGGATTCTTATCTTTTGGAAAATATTTAACTTCCAACTAGTTATCATGATAAGATATCTCCCAAACCATCATTAGTTGATGGAATGGTCAATCTGGTTCCATCCCTGGTCAGTCTGGTTGATCAGGTGGTCAATCTAGTTTCATCCTTGGTTGAACCACTAACCCAATTAGTTGATCCAGTTCTATCATCGATCAACCTGACTCTTCATATAAAAATTAAACCCAAGTGACTGATCCAATTCCATCATCGATCATCCCCAATTTTCATCTGAAGATTTCCAAAGTGGTTAATCCAGTTCTGTCATCGATCGATCCCATTCCTCCCTTGAAGAGTGCAACCAAAGTGGTCAATCCGGTTCCATAATCAGTTGATCCCACTCCTCATTCAAAGAGTGAGGATGTCACTCATGTCTACCTCGTTAATAGTAATTCACCCAGACAAGGGGGTACTTTGCCCATCCCGATGGCACCCCCTTCAAGCAATCAAATGATTTCTATCAATTGGAATCATTTGATAGAAACCCATCATCCTTCTTACATGCCTTTCCAAATTGTTGTCCAGGTTTGTGATAGGAATATTCCCAACACTATAATATATTAAGGTTCTTCTTTTAGTATCTTATCCATGAATGCTTGGCAAGATTTTGATTCCCCGTAGCTTGCGCCCGTGACTCAGAATATGTTGACCTTTGATAGAAGAGTTAGTCAACCTTTAGGGACCCTTCCTCATCTTATGGTTACCTTGGGAGGAAAAACGGTCTATGTCGATGTGATGGTAGCTCACGACCCCTTGGAATTTAACCTACTCCTCGGGCAAGAATATATCTAGATTATGAGAGATTTTGTGTCAACTCTCTTTCGAGTGATTTGTTTCCCTCACAACAAAAACATTGTAATGATGTACCAAATTTCATTCATTGACCCTCATCTGATGGTCAACCATCCACCTTCCATGAACGATCCATACATGCCAGCGATTTCTTCCCCGTTGGAGGTCGATTATGTAATGACCTGCCCCATGCGTTCAACCCTGCACCAAAGGGAATCTCTCCCTTCTCATGAGTTAGATTTGGTAGTTGACATGGTAATCTCTTCAATAGGGCTATTAGAACCATATATCCCTACCCTTATCGAGGTCGTCGACATGTATTCCTTCTGGAGTGTTTTTATTCCATATAGTGAAGATCTCCTGGAAGCCATGGATGATGTTTGTCCATTGACATGTATTCCTTCCAGAGAATTTTCCTTTTGGAAGCCATGATCAAGGAAAGATTTTGAGCATATTTTTTCTTCTCTGTGGCAAGCTCGTTAAAAAATGAAATAAAGGTCTTGAGCATAGTTCTTTTCATGTCTCAAGCTCATTAAAAAATGAAAAAGTCACCTCTCCTATCAAGTCGAGTCTTTTCAATAGATATCGTAGATATCAAGTTGCGTCTTTAGCTAGATCTCATAGATGTTAATTTGAGTCTTTCATTAGGCCCTGTATTTGAACCTTCCTTTCATCTGCCTTTGTCAGTTAACCTTTTTTCCTCATATGGTACATAAATCGGTGAAAATATAAGCGTCGATGAATGAAACGAAGCTTGGGGGTACATGTCTCCATACTTTGATTATCATTATAGAGTTAAGACACTAGATTTTCAAGCTAGGGGCAGAGTACCGACCATCTATGGGTATCCCTCAAAACCTTTGGAAATTACATTGGGAAATCACAAGCATAGTTTAATTTTGTTTCAAGATTTTGTAAAAATGAAACCAATTATGACCTTAGTCTTTGTTCTTTCTTATGCTTGTAAATACATGAGAATGTTACCGAGTATACTTTTATCACTTTCGGACTCGTAAAGGTTATACGAAAAAGGAACCCCTCATATTTTTCTTTAATCTCTTTTTAGACTCTCTAAACATGAAAATATTGTTGAGTGATCTTGCTTCCTTTCACACTCGTTAAAATGTTTGAAAGGGTGTCTTTCGAGTGATAGTTTATCTCTTTTTCGGCCTCGCGAGACTAATTACAAAAAAGGAACACTCTAATAAAGAATGATTAGAAGATTTCTCCCCTGCATTGTTTTACAATTTTTTTAGGCTTGGGAGACTAAATTTACGAAAAGTTCATCTATGGAGTTGCCTTTAATTTCTTTTCAGACTCTCTAAACATGAAAAACCACCGATTTTTCCTTCTCTGGACTCACTAAAATACACATTGAAGGACCCATATGGGAATGAATCCTTACTTCTTCTAGTTCATTAAATAAAGGAAGAGGAACTTACCGAAGCTGAGTTATATCGAGCATGTGTTATCCTCCCCAAGCTTGTTAAATTAAAAATAGGTACTCATCTATCTGGATGGGGGAAAAAATTTAAGGAAGTGGGTTGAGTTTCTTGAAAACTTTTTTAAAGCATCTCTTATAGTCGCCCTTGAACACGAAACTTGTTTTAACCTCCATACTAAACACTTGGATAATCCGCTAAAGCCTCCACTCTGAACCAATCTTATGAGTCTTTCCACTCCTTTGACCCATCCAAAGAATGCCTCAACACTCACTGCATTATATTTTGGTCCACTCCGAGTTTATGCTGCCAAGCCTCATATGATGTCTGAATGTTCAAGGGAAGTTTCCGTCTTGAAAGTAAACCATCTACAAAATTACCAGTTTCCATACCCATGTCAGTTTGTTTTCATCCTCTATATCTTATCACTTTCCTGAGACAAGTTTTGTGTTGACTGATGGGGGATACATCAATGTCCTCCTTCGAAAAGTATTTTTCTATTGACTTCAACAAATTATCCGAGAAATAGAATTAGAAAGACATCAATACTTTGGGACCTACATGACTCCATGGAATATTCGGAAGTGGGTATTCATCAATGACCCCTCACCAACTGATTCCATGAATGTTTAACTTCAAGTCATTTTTCACATTCGCTCGACTGTACTTTAAAATTACCTTGAAAATCATTGACATCAATGGTGATTTATCTCGCAGTTGTTAATGGTATACCTCAATAACTGGTAATCAAGTGGTTTCTACCATGTTTGAAATCAAAACATCTATTCACATGGGTAATATTAGTACTACATCGAGATTGGGATGAAGACCCTGGGTTGAGCATTCACTCTACTATATTCTCTATCCCGACTGCAAAGGAAGTTATTTGAGCATGTTGATATATATGATGTCACATAGATCTAGATTGTATTGGTATGTGGCTATGTTTTATCATCTCATAGATCCACTACGTATTTTTCATGGCTATGATCAATTCATGTCATAGAGGTATGGATCCACATTGTATCTCTCATGGCCATACCCTTAGTCCATATCATCATGGATCTGTAGTGTATTTATTGGCGGCCATACTTTGAGTCACTTATAGTCTAAGCATAGGTATGACTTCCTCAGGAATGGAACACATATTAACATTGTTTGATGGTTTTCTACATCTTATAACAGGTTCCCCAACTCCATACCCTTGCTTCGAAGAATCTACAAAGTGTTTCAACCATCAATTTTCATCTTTTGACTTCACACTTTGGGGGGGAATCTGTTACACATCAAAATTCCTCACTTCGATAATGTCACATTCTCATTGTCATAAGTGTCACAAGTGTCGTAGGTTTCTCGTTCTTGTTTTGTAAGTGTCGCATCATGAACAACACCATTAAAACACTTTATACAACCCCTAAAACATGTTAGAAAAATAATCCCCATCATTTGACAGTCAGAGAAAATGTTCTTCTATGGGAATTGTTCATCTTGGAAACTTTTGGGAAGATCGTCACTCCCCTACTCATATACAGGGAGCACTAGTGCTCTTTGTCCATCTAAAAAGGAGCATTGTAGCACTCTATTTCCCATTCTAAGGGAGAACAGAATTGGTTGAGAAAATATTGGAAGAAATCCCATTATCTTCTAAATACAACTATGGATGGATCGAGTTGGTTTGGCTCGAATCTAATCCCTAGGTTGCATCTAAGGGAGATATCACAACTATTGGAGCCATATCCTCAACTAATTCAAAATATACCCAAGGTGGTTGAGCCTCTCAAAGCCTATAAATGGAGGCATTCTCATGGTGAACAAAGGGAGGAAAAATCAACAAAGCATTGTTATTTTGATTGTGTATCTTTCAAGTAAGGGTTGGACGAGGAGGACTTGGAGAGGCTTCTGCAACATCATATGAAGATTGCAAGTTTCCTTTTTAATTTATCATTAATATACATTGCCTATTTCCTTGTAGTATGTGTTTACATGTACTTGTCTATGCTTGTTTTAATCTTCATAGATCAACTGATTTTGTTTATTCCATTAGAGTAGGATATAGTCATTTGTTTCTTGTTGTCCTTTGCAGGTACTATTCAGAACTCGTAGATTGGAGAAGCTTGGACACACATAAAAAATGAGGTACATCATAATTTCCCTCCTTATCTCTTTTTCGATGGATAAAATGAATCTATAGGAATGGTAGTGTCCAAAGGTAGTTTTCTGTCTTGGTAGAGGGGTCTGTACTCCAAGGGAAAGTTCACCTGTCCGCAGGGGAATATTTCAGTAACACTGGGGAAGTGAGGAGGGTTATTGACTGACCTTGGGAAGTGAGGATGGTTAACGACTAACCTTGGGAAGAGAGGAGGGTTATCGATCGACATGGGGAAGCCATGAGGGTTTTACATATGCGGTATGACATGGTTGAATTCTCCATCCATTAATGGAGTTCACCTGGCTTATTTCATGTTAATTGGTGGGAGGGTGCTAAAACAATAGGGTAAGGGATTGATTTTAATCTATACAAGTGATTTACTCAATTCACTGACTGAGTTCTCCACTCATTAATGGAGTTTATGCTTTTCATAACTGGTTAATTGGTGGGAAGGGCATGATAACATTGTTTAGGTTTAATGGATTTTATGTTGTTCATAACTGTTTAATTGGCAGGAAGGGCATAATAATTGGGCTTAGGGTTAATGGAGTTTATGTTGTTCATAACTAGTTAATTGGAGGGAAGGGCATGATAACCAGGTTTAGGGTTGTTATTAAGAGTTGATCGTTGAATTTGTTTCTTGGGTTATACTACATATTCACCACTGGTACTAGCAATGGAAAAGAAAATTGCAATAGGCAAAACTTGGAGGCTTTTGAAGAGGCATATGAAGGCTTCTTTAGTAGCATAGCTGAAATCCATAGCTTCCCCTTCTCAAGTTAGTCAATTTGGTCTCAGTATTTTCTATTTGTTAAATTACTGAATGCATAGAAATCTCATGGATTCTAAGCTCAATTCAAGAAGATAAATCCCATGGATGTTAAGTAATTTCTTATGTCCTTATTAACAACCCATTTCTTTATAAATTTATCAAACAATTGTGCCGAAAATAAATAAAGGTTTGTGTTTTATACATGTTTTTTATGGTAGGCATTGAATTTCTACATTAGGGCGTAGGTTTGTATTGAAGTGAATTGTTTGGATATTAGTTTATATTGAATTTTTTTTACAGTTTTATGTCTACCTCAATACTTGTTTAGTGGTATGTGCTCACATTAATTTACTTGGAATTTTTCTCTATGATCTAGTTGTGTCGGATGTTGGAAATGATTTCCTTACTTTGATGTATGTTTGTGTCTTGATACTTTGATTGAAAATAGGACATAACTTACATGCCTATGAGCATTACAATTTGGTATCTTGATTCATTTTGGTTGGTTGTGTTTCTTGATACTCTGATTGCAAATAGGGCATAACTTGTGTGTCTTGATACTTCGTTTTAACTTGTATGTGCATAAATAGACAACATCATAGGTAGATTTCAAATTAATCACTATTGAAAGGAAAAACTATAAATATGTGCATATTACCTCAAAGGGATTAAAATGATCTCTAAATAAATACTAGTTCACATAATATGTAGTTGTAGGTGTAACCACTTGGAATTGTCCTGAAAAGAGTCATCCAATAATCATTTAAAAAATTACTTAAGTCCTTAATAATCTCTCTCTCTTGTTTCTAGAATAGTGCATGCTAGTCTGAGGGGGGTGTCCCTAAGAAATTCAAAGTTTTTTTGTCAGAGTATTGGTGTATAACTTACTTTGAACTTGCAATTATACATGTTTCTCTGCAATCAAATAATTCAAAATCTACAATACTAATTCATGATCAGCAAGAAAGAAAATTAGAACTGCTCAAATCAATCTTTAAAATCACACAAATATTAATTTATTACTCTGGCTAGTTTTGCAAAGAAAGTTGCATATCTGCAATGTAAGTGAGCAAATTTCACAGAAATATATTCCAAAGACAATGGAAAAAACATTGATAGTTGAAGGTCTCTTGGAAAAATTAGCAAACAATTATCTTAAAATCATGAGTAAAAACCTTCAAACAATGAGTAAATTACTCTAATCTAATATCATTCATTTATTGGTGCCATAGTAGAGAAGGGCATGGAATATGGAAAAAAGAAATACCAACAAGGCAAAAAATCTCACCAACAAAAGGAAGTTACAAATTTATTTATTAAACATCAAAGTATATTATGTTGTATTAATATTAAAAGGAAGATTTAATGTCCAAAATTTATTCAAGAGAGAGATATTACAAGATAGAATTCTCATACCATCAATATGCATGAATTGGTCTCCAATGTTGATGATATTTTTGATATTATCACAAGAGAAGAAAGTACATGGATCTAAGAAACATCAAATTGACTTCACATCCTTGAAAAAGTCTTGCAGGGATCTGGAGAGAAAACCTCAAGACATTTTTTCACTCACACCACTCAACAATAAGTTGTATGGAAGAAATGTGAGAGACTCATTGACAATGAAAAGATTCAAGTTCAGAACTGAGATAAATACAAGAAGCAAGGTGAAAACCAGAGGCATCAGTGATCTGCTTCCTTGAACTCAAATATTTGATCCTTGATCCAATTGTTGACTTCATTTAACAAAAACCCTAGAAACAAAATTAGTTGTCATGCAAGGTCAACATTACTAATTTTATAACTTATCATGCATCTCACCAATAAAATATAAGCTCCACTATTGAAAAGGAGCTTCGACCACTACAAGCTCCAAAGATAATTTTGTCAAATTTTTATTTCCTATGAAACACTAACAAGGTTTACAAGCTCTAACATACTGATTTGCATTAGAAAACATAGTTGGTCAGAATTTATCTTCTCAAAGTATCTTGTGTGTTGTAGTCTTGGCTGTGAATTACCCACCACATACATTATTCAATTCCTTCATGATCTCTTTTGCAATGTTTGAAGTAGATGTTTTCCAATTAAAAATCATGAAAACAAGGAATTTTCATGGTTGATGACATAGTTTTTATAATTCTAAAATATAATCAAATTATACAAGACCTACCACATCTCTACCTATAAAAAAAAAATTAACTTGTATGATTTGGTGGCTAAGAGAGTTTTTTTCTTTGGACTTATACCTATTTTGTAGGGTTTTTGTTTGCATGCAATATTACCCTTTTGTTCTAGATTGAAGGCCTGCAATTCCTTTTGGTTGGTTGCCTGTCTTGATACTCTGATTGCAAATAGGGCATAACTTACCTCTATTGATACTCTTGGTTGGTTGCATGTCTTGATACTCTGATTGAAAATAGGGCATAACTTGTGTGTCTTGATAAATTTTTTTCACTTGTATGATTTAGTGTTTTGATACTCTGATTGCAAATAGGGAATAACTTACATGCCTACGAGAATTACAATTTGGTGTCTTGTTTCCTTTTGGTTGGTTGCATGTTTTGATACTCTTATTGAAAATAGGGCATAAATTTCTTTTCTTGATACTCTGTTTTCACTTGTATGATTTAGTGTCTTGATACTCTGATTGCAAATATGGCATAACTTACATGCCTACAAGCATTATGATTTTTTCTTGAATTGATTAATGTGAAAGAAACACAAAGGATATTGAATTCAATATTATTATATTCTAACAATAATTTCTTATGTGCAATACCAAAGATAACTTAGTGGGTTTTAGGAAAAAATATTAGTGTTTGAATTATATGTTTTCCAATTAAAAATAATGAAAACAACGAATTTTCATGGTTGGCCTAAACCTTTTGGTTGGTGGAATAGTTTGTCTAATTCTGAAAGATAATCAAATTCTACAAGCCCTACAACATCTCTACCTGTAAAATTGTTTTCACTTTTATGATTTGGTGGCTAAGAGAAATGTTTTCTTTGGACTTATACCTATTTTGTAGGGTTTTGGCTTGCATGCAAAATTATCTTTTTTCTCTAGATTGAAGGCCTGCAATTTATTTTGGCTGGTTGTCTGTCTTGATACTCTGAAATAAAATTATAATCTAGAGAGCCTACCACAACTGTAGTAGAAAAACTGTTTGTACTTTCATGCTTATTTGGCTAGATTAAAGTTTTTATTTTGAAAGGGCAGTTCACTGCTTTTGAAATGTAAATATAATATAAAAGGTCTATTAGAATTATATTTATAGTAATGTTTGTTCTTGCTTGATTCTTTGGTTGAGTCAATTTTTTTTTCAAGGAGGGATCTTATGGAGAGATTCTAAAATGAAAACAGACTCTAGGAACCCCAATATAACTCTATTTGTAGATGTATTTGTGCTTGCATGATTCTCTTGTTGGGGAATTTCTTTGAATAGGAAACTTGTGTGTTTATTTTGGAACATAAGCACTTCCATTCACAGTAGATATGAGGACATATAAATATACAACAATAGTTAGAGAATTTGGATTATTATGTGAATGCCAAACATGAGATATACTACTAATTTTCTAAGTATATACATCATATATATGGTCTTGGGAGGGTTCCACCGCATCCAACTCTTTCATTTCCGTTACCATATTTTCTTTCTTTAGCCATATGTGTAATTATCTTAAAAAAAATAAGGTTCTCAGGTACAAACCTAGGCATTGATTTAGGTGGAATGTTTACACCATACATTCCAATTAATGTGAGAAAGGTCATAAGGTAGTAATCCCCAAGCATACGACCAGACTTATTTTCCAAGAAATAAATAGTACTACAATAGATTTATGCCTACACACTAGTAATTGGATAAGAATACTCTAACATGATCTATTATAGTCTCTAGGAAGTGGTTTTGATATTGCATTTCAATTCAAGATGAGATAGATTAAAAGAGTTGAAAGTAATATTAACATACATGTGTCATAATTCAATGCAGAAAATTGAAGATGAGCCAACGACCAGTTTTGTCAATGAATTAATACCATCCACTTGATGAGAGAATACCTGATGAGAAGAGCTTGAAGAAATATGCATGTCCTTGTAATGATTGTATTGGAGGGAAGATGAGAAGAAGACAAGTGATTTTTGAACATATGGTGAGATTCGGTCATAGCAGTATAAGCCATTTCCCTCAAAATAATTATCCAAATAGGACACCATTGCAAATCATGAGAGACATAGAGGCATCAAACATAGACGAAGAGGTAACAAATGCAAATGAACATGAGTAACATACCCATCCTCCTAGGCTAGG
>ML792469.1:863859-890416 GCA_009831015.1 Picea engelmannii | reverse complement strand
TCTGATTCAAAGTGCTATTTCTGTTGCTATTTCATATATCATTTCTGTGTATTGTGAAGATTATGCTGGATATTTTACTGTTATTCTGTCATTTCTAGCATTTCATTTATGTTCTGCATATTTTATATATCTGGTATCTTGCATAATACCAACCTTAAGTGTTGTTCATGATTTATTTTGACTTTGAATATATAATAATGTCATCCAAAAATACAATGAAAAACTTATCTAAGTATTCTCTAAAAATACCTTTCATTAAACACATGAAGACAAAAGGTGCATTTGATAACCAAAATGGCACCACTGTGAATTCATAATGGCCATAGCTTGTTTGGGAAGTAGTATTGTTGATGTCTTTTTCTTTAATTATTACCTGATGATAACCTGACTTGAGATCAATCTTGGAAAATATTTTTTCATTCTTCAATTGATCAAAGAGGTCATCGATCCTTGGAAAATGATACTTATTATTTACAATTACTTTGTTCAACTTCCTGAAGTCAACACAAAGTCTCAATGTTCCATCCTTCTTCTTCACAAATAATATTGGAGCACCCGAAGGTGACACACTTGGGAATATATACCCCTTCTTCGTAACTTCTTCCAGCTCATTTTCAACTCCTTTAATTATGGTGTACTCATCCTGTAAGGGGTATTGGATACTGGAGTTGCTCCAGGCATCATATTGATGGAGAAATCAACATCTCTCTTAGGGGGTAATCCTAATATTGATTTAAATACATCCTCAAGATCTTTTAGGACTACATAATCTGCAATATTTGACACCTTATCCTTAGGTGTTTCTTCCATATGAGCTGCAAATATTTGATGCCCTTTCTTGTAACTTTTATTCAGCTGTATTGTTGAGATTTCTCTGACAGTTATGTTGTTGGGAATTCCCTATAATTTCTTTAGGTTCCCTTCTTCACCCCGACAATTAAATGCTTTATTATAATAGTCTAGGATAACATGGTCTTGGTCCAACCAATCCATACCAATTAGGAAGTCATAGGAATGTAAAGGAAAGATGTTCAAATCTTCCTTGGCGCTCAGCCCATTCATTCCCACTCGACATGACTTAACAATCTCATAAATTTTTCTTTTGGATTTGGTAGCTAGCTGAACCAACCAAGATTTTACATGCTTGCTTCTTGTAAAATGAAATCTTTCCACCATCTTAGGATCTACATAACTATGACTAGCTCCTTAATCAACTAAAATTGCAATGGTTTGGTTGTTGATCATACCTTCCACTTCAATCATATGTGACTGAAACTATGCTTTCTTGTTGTCCAGGGATGCATAGATCCCTGGTACACTTATGCCCATGTCCTTCACTGTTTAAGCTTGCTATACATTGTGAATATCTCTCAATTTTTCACTTTTGTGAGGAAAATATCTATACTTATGATCTCCTTTACAACCCCAACATTGAATAGGTGGCTTCCTTGGCCTTTTCCCACCTGTCCCACTCGTTTTGGGATCTCTAGAAGTTGGTTTTCCTTGAGGACTATTTCTAAAGAATGGTGGCTTATTCCCCTTCTTCCTCTGTTCCATATCGAACTTCTTCTTGTCTTCCCAATATTTTTGGAAATTTGGCTTTCCTTTGTGTTGATCATATAGTAATTTAGCTCACCTTATGGTGTCCTCCAAAGTTTTGGGATCATCATATTGAATCTTGTCACTAATAAATGATGGAATCCCACTCAAATACCTCTAAATATTAAATGTCTCATCCTTGATGAAGGAGACATACTTTAATAGTTCCAAAAACCTTATTTCATATTCATCATACTTCCAAGCTCGAGTTCAAAGAACTCCTTCATTTTCTTGTCATAATATCTATTAGTCAAGTATTTCTTTTGAAAATGATTCTTGAATTATTTCCAAGTAAAAATTTTCTCTTTAATATGATGCACTTTCACAAGCTGGTCCCACCAAATGAATGCCTTTCCCTTCAGCTGATAGATAACAATTCTTCCTTATACATGTTAATAATAATTATTTAATTGAAAATACTTTCTCATCCCTAGTAGCCATGTCTCTGCATCTTCATCATTCTTGTTCTCACCTTCAAACGTAAGAGGTTTGATTTTGTTCATTTCATCTTGTATCTCATCCACCCCAGACCTCTTCTTATGCTTTCTAACAGGGGATGGAATTGAGTTATTGTCTTCTCTCCTAGTGGAATTTCTTTAGGAGCGATGGTGATGTGTGCTATCACTTCTTGTTATACCTTTCTCATGAGGAGACATATGACTCCCAGATTTTCTTGAGCCATTCTACTTATTCAATTTATTCTCAATTCTATCTAGGATATGCATTAACTTCATGTTGAAGTCCTCCTGCTACTCCTTGGATTTCATAATCCTTTCATTATCAACTTTACGACTTTGGACATATTTCTGTAATTTTTTAATGGTCTCTACCATATTCATGTTTTCATCCTTTCCTTCTCCATGTACATTGGAGTTTGTGCCTTCATTACCCATATGGACATTTATCCCTCTGATATCATCTTCCTAGCTATAAGCCCCCCATGTCTCTTCCATCCCTCTGCACTCTATGTTAATCCTGATCAGATCTTACAACTGTTAACTATGGAAAATGTGTAGCCAAAAAAACTTTGTTAGGATGATTGATTCAACAATTTCATGAAACTATGAACCATTCTAGTTCAATAATACATCAGACTTCTTTATTTTGATTTTCTAAGAAATTAACTGTTCAGCTTAGTTTTTTGGGTGAACAATTATATTCTATTGTCCAATATCTTTCCAATGACTTCTCCCTTTCTCAATTCTAAGTCTTGATAAGAAAGTTATGGATATATGAAAAATTTATACTTTCTGTGAGGCCAATCCTTACACAAGTGATCTTCTTTGGAAGTCAATTTAGCTCTTGGAACCAAGCTGGATCCTCTTTCAAGGCTCACATGATATTGTGATTTCCTTTCAATGCAAGTCCATACAAATAAAAAACCCCACGGGCTCCTTTTCTAAGTCCCTTTCTGTCCTTAAAAGTAAATTTTCGGGCACTAGCCCTTTTTCTTTGGCCCCCAATCTCATGTGACCACAGGCTATGACCAAGTGCTTAGCTTAAAGGTGATTTTCCAAAGCTTCGGGACATTGTGGCTCTGAAACTTCAGGCTTTAAAGGATCTTACTACCTCACGCCTTATTTCTCTTGAACGTCGAACTGACGAATGCTTGCATGGTACATATTCAGATCTTCGAGCCTCCACTACTTCAAAACTTCATGCTTTATAGGTTCTTATACTATTACACCTTAATTATCCCGAACTCTAAACTTCTGAGTTTTCGGGCTAGCACTTCAACGTTTCATTACTCTGGCACTCCGTTTCTTCAGGATTCAGAAGTTTGGACCACACAACACACACATTTCCCCGAACGTCAAACGGGAAAACTACTTCAGTGCTCCCAAGCTCTGAAACTTAGGGATTCATAAGATATTGCAACAACACACACATATCCCTGAATTCCAAATCTCTGAATTTCTAGAGTCTCATCAGCAATCATGCACTAGGGGGGTTATACGTGTCGAAAATATAGAGATGAAATGTGTCCCAATCTATGGGTGACACATGTCAAGTTCTAATTGGCCCAAAATATCTATGAAAATATTGAAACAAGATGACATGAGGTATGCTGAGAGTGGGTCCACATCACCCTAGGTGACGTTAGCATGCCACATCACTCTGACACTCTGAGACTTCAAATAAATTCTCAGTACCACACAACACATCTCCCCAATGCCGAATTTATGAACATGTCCATGTCACTCTAGGTGACGTCATCATACCACATCACTAGTGCTCTGGGACTTCAAAGAGTCCCACACAAGATCACATCAAAAAACCCGAATGTCGAACTTCTAAACTCCCGAAAAATGTTCTCTGGAGCTTCAAGACTTCGGGGCTCCGAGACTTCGAAAAAATTCTCATCTGCACACTTTAAAACTCTCGATCGCTAAAATTTTGAACTCTTGATCAGGTCCACATCACTCCAACACTTTGGGACTTCGACACTTCGGGCTTCATAAGATCTTAAACCAATACACTTTATAACTCCCAAACACCGGACTTCCGAACAAGTGTTCCTTGGAGCTTCGAGACTCTGATGCTCTGGGAATTCAAAACATCGGGCTTCGAAGGATTTCACTGTTGAACACCACCCCATCCCCGAACTACTGAATGCCGAAATTTTGAATACTTTCTAATATTCACACACATGTCCCCAAACATGAATGGTCCAGATTGGTTCTAGACTTCAGGACTTCGAGGAACTCTTCCCTCCGTGAAACCACAAACAAATTTCCTTGGAGTGTCGAACTGCCAAACCAGTTGGGAATCCAATGGTCCTCCTTCTCCCAAACGATATATGGTGTAGATTCACTACAGGACTTTGGAGCTTTGGGGATTTCTCCTCCTTTTGTAAAAGTCTTAAAAATTTTCTAAGCAACGAAGTCCGAAGGACTTGAAGGGGTTAACCACCGTGTTCCTTTCTTGGATATGATGGCTATGAAGGATATTCATTCTCCCAATCAAATCCAATGACTGAAATATAAAATTTGTGGCCTAGAACAATGGTTGTTGTGGTTTCTTTCCTATGCTGGATTTCTCAAACCGCTAAATCTCCTGAGATTATGAACACATTCAAGGTGTTCTCTCATGGACGTTCTGAAACTTGAATTTTGTCCATTTTGACAACAATTCACTCTGAAACATTTTTCATCAATTTCCACTTACACTACCCATCCAGGCTCAGTGTTGAAAACTGGAGCTCTGATACCAAATTGTAGCATACCCAGCCTCCCATGCCGGACCATGCTACTCCTTAAAACACACTTACTATATATATATATATAACTTTAAACAGAAAATTACATTCTACAGTGCACATAATTCATGCAAAAATAATAGTAAACATATTCATGCAACATACACATGCAATAACCATAAACATAAAGCATATATAAATACACATCATGTAATTCAGAAACAATTGATACCCTTCTTTTATAGAAGACCACCAACTATGTCCAGACCTTCCACGATCCTCCCAGTCTTAGACCACACTTCTCAAAACTCTCAGAAGTGGTTCACCCCCGAGCTGGGACTAAACTCCACTTCGGTAAATGGATTCCTAGGCTAGGCTAAGACTATACAGACAACAAGAAGGATTTCTTCCTAGAATCCAACTCAAACTAACAACCTATAGTCTCTCATTCCCCAGATGCATGTCCCACTCAAGGAAGTGTGCTCCTTCTCTGCTCAACAATCCTTTGGCTGCCCCACTTCCCTTCAAGGGATTCAACAATAGGCCAGATAGGAAGTCTCAGATCACTGTAGTTGCAGTTGGAATCCCTCAGGTAAATCACTTCCCCCAAAAAATATCTCACCTAGAGAGAGTTTCTCACGGGTATGACAACCCACCTCTTCAATCCACGAGCCTGACAACCCATTTCTTTAGCTTAGTGCTTAATTCAACCAGTTACAGGTAGTGGTGAAGAGAGCTGTAGCATTAAACTAAGGCATAGGTGATGGAAATAACACCATTCAAGGAAAGGGAAATATACTACTCATAACAGAAAGGTACATCATTGGATCAAGTAGGTACACATGTGTTGTGCATCCCAAGAGGAATATAGTTTACTGTAGATAACAAGAAATGTACAGGGTAGATCAAGAGTGCATGGAGGCTCAAAGGGTGCATGAATGATGCAAATATTGACTCAGGGAGAGCATGGATGTGTGTGTGAATGGTTGAGTGAGTGAATGGCTCAGTCCATGGAAAATGGAGTATGTTTACCCACACTTATTTACATGTGCCCTTGATGACACATGGAAATCAAGGAGCTCTCTTCTCTCCATTTGGGATTCATTCACTTTCCCATAAGAACTTAGGATTAAATAATTATGCTTACCATAGTCTCTAGGAATAAAATTATAACATTCCTTTGGCCATAATACCTCTATGTTATCCCTTTTTCCAAGGCTCTTTTCCCCTCCCTTTCCCTTCCCAGTGGATTTTTGTCCCACGTACTCTTTTATATTGGTTGGTATGCACACAAAAATTTATTATATTAATGATATGAGTGTTTACATATGCAAAAATAATCTCATCGGCCTTTAGCATCTAGGCTCTCCGGCGTAATCATCACATAATCCTCCTAGCTTATAATCACCTGGCTCACTAACCTATAAAAAATGTTTACAATTCAACTAGGGCTCGACCTTAGGGTATTACAACATGCAACAAATATTAGATGAAGGGATTGAAGTTGATAGAATGATGAATGATGGTTTCAAGGATGATTGGAAGAAATTGATGGAGGATGCTTCAAAACCTGTGTATGGTACTTTGTAACATCCCGCTCTGGCGCACTTACAAAACTTATTCTTTGAGGACACTTGCTCGCAAGTGATCTGGATTTTTATGATGATAAAACTTTTTCCTTCATTATGATGCGTTAAGTTAGATAATAGGATGTTTTTACTCCTTTGATGTAGACAGGTGCTGTTGACTCTGTTTCATTGAGTGTGCAGGGTTTCAGACCTTGAGGATGCAGAGGCATCGGTGGAACTCCCTTGGACTCTGGATTGAGTCAGGGAGTGGGCTATTTGGGTTGTTTCATTTATGGTGATATTGTTTTGTTTTGATGATATGTTATTGATTTGATGATATGTTGTTGACATGATCTGACATGATGGTTGATGATGTAGGCTGACGATAACTTGCCGACCAAGACTCACATATGGAGTAAAGGGGCCACACATGATTTCCAGAGAGGTTGGGGGAGAGGTGTGGACAACAGCCCTGCCACAGCCTACTAGCACTCCCATCGTGGCTCGAACTGTAGGTTAACGATTACCTAGTTCGAGAGGATCCATGATGCCGTGAGGGCAGACTACGACAGTCGCTCACGATGATTCTAAGGGGTTGCGAAATAAGGTGGGGGCCTTATTCCTTAGAGCCCTTAGTCTCCCACAAGTTCACCTGGCGGAGTGTTGACTCCAGGGGTTATAGAGTCTACCAATCCGTCAAGTCAGCGAGTGGCACCCTTGGAGCACGTGGTGCATCCTGAAGGGCATGTCACGCAAAGAAATACAAGTCAGCGAGTGGCACCCTTGGAGCACGTGGTGCATCCTGAAGGGCACGTCACGCAACAGAAGCAAATGAGGCAAGTGGCACCCTTGGAGCACGTAGTGCGTCCTGAAGGGCACATCGCATTGATGATGATGATGAGACAACCTAGATGACCCTAAGACCTTAACGCCTGATAAAATTCTTAAAACGACTCCCCTAATGAATTGTTGCCTAGTTCAAACTAAACCTAAATTTAAAACATCTCAAAGATAAAATTCTGATAAGCCCTAAGAAAAGATCCTACACAAAATAAACGCAAAGGCGTAAACTAAAACCCTCCTATGTGTTAGTTAAATTCTTCTTAAATTAAGGGGGGGTAAAGTAATGAGGGAGATAAATTAATTGAAACCCATGGTTTTTAAATGATAAGAAGAAATAAACTAATTAAAGTGTGGGAGTATAAAAGTTAGGATTTTAGAAATACAATGAAAGGTTTTTGACTGCTTTTATCTTTTTGGGTCTTAAAAATAAAATAAAAATAATAAAAAAAAAATATGATAAAAAAATAAAACAAGAGAGAAATAAAAAAAAAAATAGAAATGAGGAAACTTGTAATAAAGGAAACTTAATAATGGAAAGTAGGAGACCTAGGGTAAAAAGCTTAAAGGAATCAACAATTAAGTAATTACTAAAAATCAACAACTTCATTTTAGGAAAGTTATTAAAAGCATGAGAGGGGATCTAGGAACCCCAGGAGTAATTTAAGGAGCGATTTTTGGGGGAGTGAGGGAATTGAGTCTTTTAATTATTAAAAAGAAATTAATTTTTGGAGAACCGTGGGGATTAGTGACACTTGGACGGCAGTTAATTTTTAGAGATTTGTCATAAAAATTTAATTAATAATGTTTTAGATAAGTAGGTGGGTCTCATATTTCTATAAAAGAAGGGGAAAATAAGGAAGAGGGGATGAACAGTTAGCGTAACGTTACGTTGCCGGATTGTGGCTTGACGGATTGCTTGTGAGGATTTGGGTTTATCTCAGTTGTATTGGAGTGGTAGCTCAACCTTGGAGGTGAGCTGAGAAGCTAGTCTTATCTCTGGATCTTGCGTGGCCCCTTTGCGGCTCGGGGGGATAAGGGGGAAGAAGAGTACCCCTAGCGTTTGGCTGGGAGGTACCGGTGAGATTTCTACGGTCGGCGAGCGAGAGCGGCAAGGAGCGTGGGACGCGGCACGGAGCGCGGGACGTCTTCCGAAGCGGGCGAGAGGCAACGGTATGATTTTATTCCTGGTAGAGTGTACTGCCTAGTTATCCTCTTAGGCGAATGATGTATTTTGTAAGATGTTGCTTCAGCTGGTGTGGTTCGTTTGTATGCTGCAGCTTTATTGTTCTGGAAACCCTTGGTTGGGGTAGATGTTCTGAATTTGCTATCATTGTGTTCCGATAATTCGTCTTTATTAGTTATCCCTGCAATCTGGAATTTATCTGAAATGGAAATCGTTGTATTCTGGAATGATCTGTGTTTTTAATGCCTTAATGCTCTGTGTTTTTACTGATATTTGGGGCATATTGATCCGCGTCTAAAATGCTTTAATGTTCTGCGTTTTTATCGATATATGGGGCGTTTTTTTTATCTGCGTTTTAATGTTTTATTGGTCTGCGTTTTGCCGATATCTTGGGCATTTTTGACTTTCATTGTATGCGTTGGGCAGTAGGTACTGGGCGTTCTTATCATTACGGTGGGCATTTTTTTTCAACTGTTATTTAGGCGTTTCATTTAATTGCAGTAAGCCATTTTCATGTGGGCGTTCTCTCCCAGACTACGCCTCACTACATTTCGTTTTTTCTTTCTCATCGGGGTCTGCGTGTTAAGGGTAAGCCCATCTACTTGCAATCTGTATGCCATTTTGTTTTCCCTTCCATTTCGTTTATCTATTGGGGTCTGCGTTTTTTTGATGAATGCCAAGCTATTGCCAATCGAATGCCAATGTTGTTCTTGATCCAGAAGGTTGTAAAGTCACCGGTCTGTCTTTTTCATTATTGTGTCCTGTATACTCGTTGCCTGCGTTTTTACTGTGACTGAATGTGATGAAGGAATGATGTTCATTCCTGTAATAGCGTTGGGCATTTCATTTTCGAATTGTTTCAAATTTCGCTGAGTAGAGTGTCAAGTTCGGTCCTGCAAGGCGTTCGGTCCTTCCCCATGTGGTTTCCTGCGTTTCTCCTTCAGACAGGGCATCATTGCCTTTGCGTTTTCTCTTTTGGGTCTGCGATTCTCTGCAGACTGAGCATCATCACTTGGCGTTTCCATTTTCGGGTCTGCGTTCTCTTTTGACTTGGGCATCATGCCATCTGCGCGTGCCTTGCCCGCGCGGTTCCTGGGGCATGTCCCTTCTGCAGTATTGCCTTTTGGCACCTCTGAAAATTCGCTGAGAGACCACCCAATCCTGGTTGTCCAAATCCCAACGCATGCGTTTTATCATTTATTTTTAGGGTTAAATATTGTCGAGTAAATGTGGGCGTGTTCAATGTTGGCGTGTTAAATACTGTCGTGTAAATGTTCTGGCGTGTAATTATTGCCGGGTAAATGTTGATTATCGTTTAATATTGGTCTGATGTCATCATTGTAATGTTATGGTTCTAATATTAGGGTTTAATATTATGTTTTCATGTTCTGTTCTAATAATGGCTAGCGTTGGATGCCTATTTTGATTTCCTTCTGTCAACCGATCATTACAATAAAAAGGTAATGCTAAATCGTTGAGGAACTATCAAATGTTTAATTTTCTTTGCAGCCCGATTTAAAAGGAAATCCATTGATTTAGCTTCTCATGGTGACCCATCAATTGTATTTCAAATACTGTGAGAAGAAGTCCTTCTACATATTGACGTCGAATTATTATGATTTTTAATTATTGTCTTTTTAACGTTTTTATCTTGTCCTTTTTCAATAATGTCCTCCTTAAATATTTGACATTTTAATATGGTTATCTTTACATATTTCCATTTTTAAATAGGTGATGGTATTGTCAATTTTCAACATGAAGTTACTTGTATACTTGGTGTTATTTAATTATGATGCTACTTTAGTCCTTTTAATATTGATATTTTAGATGTGACATTTAAAATATCTTTATATAGGGCCCCTTTTCAAAATACTGCTATTTAAACAATGTCATTTAAAATATTGTAATTGTTATAGCTTGTAAACTGCAAATATGATGGTTTATTGAAATATTCAAATATGATGATAATTTTATTGCTATAGGTGAAGGAAAAATGTTATGGCATACCGATGTCATGGAAATATTGTTTATAAACTTCGTAATTGTAATGTATTGTTGAAATAGGAATTTTGTTGTTCTTACCTTATAAACAAGATGTCAAGATTAGAGTTGAAACGTATGACCATTATTTATTTCAATGCTATTGTAATTAGAAAGGAGATGATATGGTTATCTTATTGTGATGTAAGTGTAGTCTCTTGACATTGATAAGACTTACTTAGCGGAATGCCCCGGATTTATATTCGTTAAATTACTCGAAGTTAGTAAATGAGGGTTGTTGAGTCTTTGATAAATGTTGAACTTGGGTTCCGTTGTCAGAGTCCTTTTTGTCACGTGCTTTCCGCAAGGGACGTAGCCATCCTCCTTGTTATGTTGTACTTGATAGTATTCAGTTAGCTGTCTGATCTGTTGAGTCGGGCGGGGTATAGACCCCTCTTGTCGCCTTAGTATATATGTCTGTGTGAGTGATTTTCCTGTGTAAGGAATCCTGTGTCGTATCAAGAGTCTCGGGCCCTTTAAAGGCAGGGTTTACACTCTTGCGACACACCTGACAGAGATTACTAGTTTCTGCCTGAGCAGTCGGCCAGGAGCCTGTCTAATCTTCTTTCGAGAAGACATAAGACTAAAAGCCCTGCTTTTCTGTGCAGAAATAGTAAACTCTACTGTTGGATTTTTCCGTCTGAGACTGTACTGTACTTTAACACCTGGTGTCGTTTTCTGCTTACAGTTGCTGGTTGTACGCCTTATGTCTAGGGGCATTTATTACTTGTGGTCACTGTGATATGTCGGGGTCATCTTGTCGTGTTCGTCTTGCTTGTGTCTGGTTCTAGGTCGGGTTACTAGTTTCTGCCTGAGCAGTCGGCTAGGAGCCTGTCTAATCTTCTTTCGAGAAGACATAAGACTAAACGCCCTGCTTTCCTGTGCAGAAATAGTAACCCTAACCCCTGGAGTCTTCCCTCTGTGTTCTTACTGTGCACCCCCAATATGTCTTAATGTAGTGATGTGCGCCTTATGCCTGTGATCGTACATTGTTGCAGTTACTCGTTGTGTGCCTTCAGTTTTACCTTGTCATGGTTGCGTCTTGTTGGTCGTCGAGTGGCGATGTAGAGTCAAGTGTGTTTGTTACTTCTACACGTGCGCACACACCATAAAAAATAAATAAATAAAATAAAATAAAATAAAATTGCACCCATTTTCAGAGTTGTGTCATAACAAGGAGGACGTTACATACTTGCAAGTTAATTCATTTGACAACAATCATTCAAATTCTTAATTTGCAAACAATGCACGGTTGGAAAAATGACAATGTTGATGAGCTATTGGAATTATTACATTGCCAAAAAAAATAAGTGCATGTAAAGAGAAAATCACAAAGCTAGGCTTAGGGTATGAGAACATCCACACATGAGTGAATGCTTGTGTATTATTTCGAAAAAATCATGCAAGTGAGAATGAATGTCTGAAATGTAAAGACCTGAAGTATAGACCAGGTTTGAAATCAAATTCAATGCCTAGAAATATTCTTCACCACTTTCTAGTAATCCCATGGTTACTTCGAATGTATAGATGTCAAGACATTGCCAAGCTTATGCAATGGCATTCCCAAAATAAGAGCACTGATGGAAAACAATGGTTCATTGTTGATTATAAGATGTGGATGGAATTTGACAACAAATGGCCCGATTTTTCCCAAGATCCTTGTAATATAAAGTTGGGTTTATCTCTATATGGGGTGAACCCATTCTCATATCAGAGTACTAAATGGTCAACTTGGCCATTGTTTTTGATAAATTAGAATTTTCCTCCATGGTTAGCAACCAAATCATTTTTCTTGATGTTGTCATTGATTTTACCAGGAAAGAAAAGTGTGACTTCAGATACAATTGATGTTTATTTAGAGCCATTCTTTGATGAGATGGTAGAATTATGGAAAGGAATTGAAGCAATTCAAATTTTAAGGGACGGTGATTCAATCCAATTCAATTTAAGATCTTCTCTATTTCTTACAATATACGATCTTCCTGCATATGGCACATTGACTAGTCTCAATGTTCATGGATACCATGGATGTCCAGCTTGCATCTTTAATCCTTTTGTGAGAATCTCAAGTAGTTTTCATAAGTGTACTTATCGTGGACATCGTGCTTACCTTAAAATGGAGCATCCATATCGTCGACATAAGTCACGTTTCAATGGTTAGGAAGAGAATTGTGAAGCACCATCAACAATAACAAGTGATTACATTATTGAGAATGTAGAGAAAATAATGTAGTTTATTATATAAGTTTCCATACTTTAAGAATATAACCATTAGATAACAAAAGAAAACTTCTCTGAAATGCTAATGGTTTCATGCAAACCGTGGATCCTCACCTTGTTACCTGTAGACCCTCTCTGCACATGCCTGGCACAACCATCCATTCCACATCCCTTGACACAATAGTATGAGATCATATGGAGGGGAGAAAACCCCCTCATACCATAATGCAACAACAAATGAAACAGAAAACTCTTATGCTCACCGATCGCCTTTCAAACCTCTACTGCACCTACAAGACTGCAAGATGAGACAAATGGAAGCAAATGAACAAGTATGGATGCAGATTCATCGCATCCAAAAGATTCTTGGGTATCAATACCCGGAAAATGCATCCCACAAGCTCCGATAGCACCCAGATATGTCATAAAATCAACTAGAATAGGGGAACACACACATTTCTTTAGAAACCATGCTCTAATCAGAAAATTTATGGGTCTTTGGCCCTCGGAAAAGGATCTTACGCTATGGATTAAGACTTGGTGGACTCTGAAAGGAGATTGCGAGCTCCAAATAAGCTCCAAAGGTTTCTTTATAGTTATTTTCTATAACCTGGAATATAAGGACCGCAACTTCAAAGGCAGACCATACTTATACAAATTAGCGGGTCTATACTTGTGCTTCTGGATGGACCGCTTCTGCCTCGAAAAGGAAGACTTTTCCTATTCCCTAGTATTTATTTGTCTCTATTCCCTGCCTCAAGAGTTATGGTTAGACGAAATTCTAATGGGTATTAGCAATACCCTCGACAAACATGTCAAGTCCTCATAGGCCACAAAAAAAAAAAAAATACACATCCTATGCAAGAATATGTGTTTATATGAATATCTCAAAAGATTTACCTAGTTTAGTAACCTTGGAATATGAGGATGAGGAATGGGCCCAAACCATAGATTATGAACACATTGCTTTCCGTTTATAGAAATTCCATGAACATGGGAATCTCTTCAGGGACTGCCCCCTCAACGCACCAACCAAACCGGAAGTGGAGGAGAAACGAAAGAATGGGTTCACACAGGTTCAGAACTATAGAAGACAAGCACCAAAAAAACCCAACAATAATAATGGATGAAGGAATGCCAACACCAATTCCTTCGAAGCCCTCAACCAAATTTCAGAGGCAGAAGAGGTTTGATGCAGGAGCATCTTACAAAGCCAAAAGCACGCACCTAGCTAAAGGAGTAGCTGGACACATAGATGGAAAAAGAGCACGTTTTTAAGAACAACGTTTTGAATTTTGAACTTAAAAACATTAATGTAATAGTTAGGAAGAAGGCTTACTTTGCATTTATACCTAGGAGAATAGATCTGGGGGGGATTACTCCCATATGTGAAATTTTAATAGGCATTTAAGTCTGTTATTGAAAGTAGGTAGATTGGAGTTAAGAGATTAGACAATTTAGAGTGTAGGAGGGAAAACGGATATAGACACCCTCATCCTTGTATCCTTGTAACATTATGATTATTAGCATAGAAAAGAAGAAGAGAGATTTTTTCATAAGCTGATGAGCTGTAATAGAGGGTTGTAGAGAAGAACCCATGTAGATGAGTATTTGAGTTAATATATGAAGCTTTGACTCAAATTTCATGGTGTAATGACATTTGTTGTTTACATTTGCTGAATGGTATGCTTACAGTTGTTTTATTCTCTTTGTTTATGCATTTGTTTCAATGTTGTGTTGAATGTATGAATTCTGAGAGAGAAGAATGAGTTTCAATTATTTCTCTTCCTGAGAGAGTTCTTGCAAGGAGTGCAGTGAAATGTCTGCAAGGTGTGCATTGACAAGGGTTCTGATTTTTATCTCAGAAAGCTCAGGAAGGATACCATTGTTCTCATTCCAACAGAAGTGCAGGTGAAGCAAAAAATCCATGCAAGGTGTGCGTAGGCTAATTGAAGCCTTAGATTTTATCAACTAAGGTTGAAGAGTGAAGGACTGTTGTTGCCAAGAGTGCATAGAGTCAAAGAATCAAATACACAGAAGTATTTGAAATATTGTCGCAAGGAGTGCGTGCAGGAGTCCTTTTCGAGACTTAAGTTCACAATAGAAAGCTCAGGAGGATCAACGCCTTTGAAGTATTCAAAAGAAGATGGGGAGCTAAATCATCGCGCAGAGGGTTAAGTTCTGGCAAAAGAACATTGGCTCGTTTCATAGGGATTCTTGAGGAAGAAATCGAACGGTTGAAATTCTCCATGGAGAACTCACGAAGTTGCATGGACCATTGACCGTGATCTGTTTTGAGCCGTCAGATCATTTCAGGGATTCGAAGTTCGTAAGTCCAGAGTGTAAGCCAAAATCCTTGGTCACTCTAACTCTTGAATCGTGAGAAGGATTGTTAAGTGTGGAATATCAGTATTTCGGTAATTTGGGATTCGGAATACCGAAAATCCTGATGACAAGGAACTAGGGGCCTTTGCATTAAAAACCCCGAAGTTACGAAACTTGAATATCCTTGAAGTGGCATTTCGACACTTAGGGGATCGAGGTTTCGACATTCCCATTGACAAGGATTCGGGGCACTTCACATAAGAAACCCCAAAGTCGTGAAATGCAAAGTATTAGTGAAGTGGTATTTTGGCATTTCGGTGTTTCGGGGTTCGGGAACCTGAAGAGATAGTGGTTTGGAATCGAGAGTCTCGAACTCCCGGTACCCAAAACCCCAAAATAACGTGGGTCATTGGATCTAAAGGGAGGCTATTAGCCGTTGATTCCATAGAATATGCCATTTCAAAATTCGAGATTTCGAAGTGGTAGGGGAAAAACAGTCAGAGGCTTGTTCAAGTCCCGAAAGTCGAGAAGAGTGACAGGTGGAAGGAATCCATGACAGAGACAAAGGACAACTAAGAAGATAGGTGGCGCATACTCATTGCTAAGTAGTGTCAATTCCCATTGACCGTTTCAGGGTTTCAAAGGTTGGAGAGTCAAGAAGTCTTGCATCTGGATTCACGAAGTCGTGAAGTCTGAAACTCTGAATCAGCGAAAAGTCCCGTTGGGGAGCTAGCCTTTGCTAAACGCATCGAGGTTCGGCATTTCGGTATTTTCGAAGGCAAGAGGTCAGGGTTCTTTGTTCTGGAATTCCCGAAGTCGCGAAACACGATACAGATGTGGAGGAGGACGCAGCCTAAGATTTCGACATTTCAGCATTTCGGGTTTCAGAGGTTGAAGAGGCAAGGGGTTCGACAACAGGATTCGCAAAATCGTGAAATCCGAAATCCCGAAAAGAAAAGAAAATCCCGATCATATTTGTTGGTCAGTTGTGGGATACACCTTGTGTGTGTGGTATTCCCTGTGGGGGAAACCAAAGAGTCAATCTAACTCAGGGGAAGATTTGGAATGATCTTAAGATCGGGAGGTCACGCAGAACTTGCTAAGGTAGGGGGGGGTTTGCGTTAAGTGTGGTATCAGAGCCCAGAACAAGTTCTTTTCTTTCTATAGTAGAGAGAACAGGGGAACATTTTACAACCATGCCGCCGAGGAGAAGAGACAAACCAATGCTTGATCCAACAGTGGAAAGAGAAATGCGCGAGTTACGTGCCAGGCTTGATGCCATGGAAACAGCACAGAGGCGCACAATTGATGCTGGGGATATTAGTGAAGTTGAAAGCGAAAATGAAGCTGGAAACGAAGGAGAAGAAATTGCAGTCGAAGATGCTGCGGATGAACACCTATTCAGGGTTGTTGCAAGGACAGGTGCCAGAGCAAAAATGGACATCCTAGTGTATGAGGGAAACCTGGATTTTGAAGAGCTTCTAGACTGGATTAGAGATTTGGATAAATACTTCGACTATGAGGATGTCGAGGAAGAAAAGAAGGTCAAACATGTCGTTACTAGACTTAAAGGGCATGCAACACTGTGGTGGGATGAACTGTAGGCTGACAGATGCTGCAAAGGCAAGCAGAAAATCAAAAGCTGTGATAGAATGGTTGCAAAGATGAAAGCCAAATTTATACCCAAGGATTATCAAATCACTCTGTTTCGGAGGATGCATAATTTGAGACAGAAGGTGATGTCAGTGAAAGAATACACTGAAGAGTTCTACAGGATAAACATCAAAGCAGGTCATCGAGAAAGCGATGATGAAAAGGTTTCCAGATACATGAATGGTCTGCGATATGACATTCAAGATGAGATGAGCATGATAACCATTCAAAATGTGGAATATGCTTATCAGATAGCTCTAAAAGCCGAAGAGAAGCTGAGCTGAAAGCAAGGTCAAAGAGGTTGAGGTAGAAGTCAAGCCAGAGGCAAAAAAATTGCCCAAGACAGAACTCATAAACCTAAAGAAGAGGGAAAGAAACCTCAAACTCAACATGAGAGAGGAGGAAGCTCACAGAGAGGGCAGTATGTTGATAGAAATACTTTTCCTCGAGCTAGAGGAAGAGGAAGAGGAAAATACGGTGAAGTAAAATACTTTGTCTGTGGAAAGATCGAACATAAATCCTATGAGTGTCCAGATAAGAAAAAAGATGGTGGTGAAACTCACATTGCTGAAGCTCAAGGACAGAATGTTGAGGCAGAAGATGCTGAGGGTAGAAGATCTTTGATGATGAGGAAAGTTCTCTTGAAGCCAGAGAAGGAGGCAGAGAACCCAGCCCAAAGAAATAGTCTGTTTTGGACTACTAGCAAAACCAAAGATAGGGTATGCAAAGTCATAGTGGACAGTGGTAGCACAGACAATCTCGTATCTACAGAGATGGTAGAAAAGCTGGAGTTGGATACTGTTGTACATCCAAGCCCATACAGAGTTTCATGGCTACAAAAAGGAAATCAGGTAAATGTCACTAAACATTGTTTAGTTGAATTTAAAATAGGAGGATATAAAGATGAAATATTATGTGATATCATTCCCATGGATGTTTGTCATCTATTGCTGGGTAGAGCATGGAAATATGACAAGAACATGATTCATGATGGGAGAAAGAACACGTACACCCTAGAGAAAGATGGGAGGACGCACATGTTGTTGTCGATTAAAAACCAAGAAGTGAAAACAAAGATGAGCAACACTGTACTTCTCATGAGTGGGAAGGAACTTCTTAAGGAGGTTAAGAAGAAGGAAGACACACAATTTATTGTGGTCAGGAAGCCCAAAATTCTTTTGACCAGTACAAGAATAGATGATTTACCAGAAGAAATCCAGGAGTTGTTGGGAGAATTTGTTGATATAGTAGTGGATGAACTACCTTGTTCGTTGCCACCTATCAGGAGTATAAGACATCACATTGATATTATACCTGGAGCCAGTTTACCAAACAAATCCATGTACAGGTTGACACCGCGGGAAAATGAGGAAGTCAAGAGACAGGTCCAGGACTTAATGGACAAAGGATTGATTCAAGAGATCTTGAGTCCATGCGTTGTTCCAACAGTGCTCAGCCCAAAGAAAGATGGAGGCTGGAGGATGTGTATAGACTCAAGGGAAATCAATAAGATTACCATCAGATATAGATTTCCATTGCTAAGGATGGACGACTTGATGGATTGCTTGAGTGGAGCGAAGTTTCTTTCAAAGATTGATTTGAAAAGTGGGTACCATCAAATTCGAATGAGAGAAGGTGATGAATGGAAGACAACATTCAAGACGAATGAGGGGTTGTATGAATGGCTTCTTATGCCATTTGTCTTAACAAATGCACCCAGTACTTTCATGAGGTTGATGAACGAAGTCCTGAAGGATTTCATTGGGAAATTCGTCATCGTATATCTTGATGATATATTAATCCTCAGCAAGGCAGAAGAAAAACACTTGAGACATTTAGCTGCAGTGATGAAGAGATTACAGCAAGAGAAACTTCTAATAAATATGAAGAAATCATCATTTATGAGGACATAACTCATTTATTTGGGTTTTGTTATCTCTGCAAATGAGTTGAAGATGGATCTGGAAAAGGTAGATGCAATTAAGAATTGGCCATCGCCTAAGAGTGTGTTTGAATTTCGAAGTTTCCATGGTTTAGCACGTTTCTACAGGAAATTCATTTGAAACTTCAGTGGAATCAACACACCAATGATGGATACGGTGAATAAAAGACATAAATATTTTCACTGGACAGAAGAAGCAAAGAAAAGTTTCAACCTGCTGAAGGAGAAGATCATAGAGCAACCAATTCTGGTTTTGCTAGATTTTAACAAGACATTCCAGGTCAAGTGTGATGCTAGTGGATTTGCAATTGGAGCGGTCTTGAACCAAGACGACAGGTCGATCGCATATTTCAGTGAGAAACTGAATGAAGTGAAGATCAAGTACTCAACATATGAAAAAGAATTTTATGCAGTCATACAAGCACTGAAGAAATGGAGGCACTATCTAGTTCCCAAAGAGTTTGTTTTGTATAGTGATAATCACACTTTACAATTCGTAACTCAACAGGAGAAGCTGAACCAAAATCATGTTAAATGGGTTGAATTCATGAAGAATTTTACTTTTGTGATTAAGCATATTTCTGGAACTTCTAACAAAGTTGTTGATGCTTTGAGCAAGAAATGTTTGCTTATGAAGGAATTCAGAGTCAAGACTTTAGGTTTTGATAACCTCAAAGAAATGCACAGGGATGACCCAGATTTTAAGGAGGCATATGAGGCATCTGAGAATCCAGTTCTCAGGGAAAGAAGCCAATGGACCAAGTATATGATCTAGGATAGGTTATTATTCTAGGGAAATCAACTATGTATTCCAAAATGATCCATGAGAGAGAACCGGCTGAAATAAAAACACAGTGGAGGATTGGTTAGACACTTCGTTCATGATAAGATGTTCTCAAAGTTGAATGGATCATATTTTTGGCCAGGGATGAGGATAGATGTTAAGAAATTTGTAGACAGATGCAGGATTTGTCAGCACACAAAAGGGAAAAGGAAAAACACAGGGTTATATCAACCATTACCCATACCAGAAAGGCCATGGGATGCAGTGAGCATGGATTTCATATTGGGACTACCAAGAACACAAAGAGGATGTGATTTAATATTTGTGGTAGTCGACAGATTTTCCAAGATGGAACATTTCATACCATGCCAGAAAACCAACGACGCAACTCATATTGCGAACCTGTTTTTCAAGGAAGTTGTCAGACTTCACGGCCTACCAAGGAGTATCGTTTCTGATCAGGATACCAAGTTCGTAGGGAATTTATGGAGAACCTTATGGAAAAAGTTGGGGACAAGTTTGTATTTTAGCTCAGCATATCATCCTCAAACAGATGGGCAGAAAGAAGTCATGAACATAAGCTTGGGAGACTTGTTGAGGATCTTAGTGACTAAACACCACAGTCGGTGGGATCACATTCTGCCATAGGTAGAATTATCTTATAATGATTCACTCAACAGAAGCATAGGGTAGATTCCATTCCAGATTGTATATGGAATGCAACCAAGGGGAGTTTCTAAATTGAAAGATTTGAAACAAAATGAATTCAGGACTACTAGTGCAGAGGACTTTGCAGAGGCAATGAAGGAGCTTCACAACTGAGTCAAGGAGTGATTGTAGAATTCAAATCAAGAATACAAGCAGAGAGCAGATCAACATAGGCGAGAACTTCAATTTGAAGTTGGTGATACGATTCTTGCACATCCGAGGAAGGAAAGGTTCCCAAGGGAAACATATAACAAACTAAATATGAAAAAGATTGGACTGTGCAAGGTCATAAGGAAATTTGGAGAAAATGCATATGAGATTGAATTACCCGATGGGATCGGAATCTCACCGATATTCGATGTTGCGGATTTGTACCCTTACAGAGATGAAGAAGTAGGAGAAGAAGATGAACAGAAAGAGGTTCAATGGACAAAAAAAATGCCTATAGATGAAAGGCCTCAAATAGAAAGCATAATTGACAAGAGGTTTAGCAAAAAGACCAGGAGAAAAGAGTATTTTGAAAACTTGGTCAAATGGAAGGGACATCTAGTTGAAGATGCTAGTTGGGAAGATGAAGAAGAAATTCATAAGAATGGAAAGACCATGCAAGAGCTCATGAACAGGAGTTCATGAAAATTTTCAAGCAAGAGAGTATGATGCAGGAGCATCGTACAAAGCCAAAAGCACGTGCCTAGCCAAAGGAGCAGTTGGACCCGCAAATGGAAAAACAACACGTTTTTATGAACAATGTTTTGAATTTTGAACTTAAAAGAATTAATGTAATAGTTAGGAAGAAGGCGTACTTTGCATTTATACCTAGGATATATGAACATATCTGGGGGGATTTCTCCCATCTGTCAAATTGTAATAGGCATTTAAGTCTGTTAATGAAAGTAGGTAGATTGGGATTAAGAGATTGGACAGTTTAGAGTGTAGGAGGGAAAATAGATATAGACACCCGCATCCTTATATCATTGTAACATTATGATTATTAGCACAGAAAAGAAGAAGAGAGATTTTTTCATACGCTGTTGAGCTGTAACAGAGGCCTGTAGAGAAGAACGCATGTATAGGAGTATTTGAGTTAATATATGAAGCTTTGACTCAGATTTCATGGTGTTATGATTGATGTTTACATTTATTGAATGGTATGCTTACAGTTGTTTTATTCTATCTGTTTATGCATTTGTTTCAATGTTGTGTTGAATGTATGATTTCATGTTGAATGTATTAATTCTGAGAGAGAAGAATGAGTTTCAATTATTTCTCTTCCTGAGAGAGTTCCTGCAAGGAGTGTAGTGAAACATCCGCAAGGTATGCGTTGACAAGGGTTCTGAGTTTTATCTCAGAAAGCTCAGGAAGGATACTGTTGGTCTCACTCTAGCAGAAGTGCAGGTGAAGGACAGAGGCCGTGCAAGGTGTGCACACGGTAATTGAAGCCTTAGATTTTATCAACTAAGGTTGAAGAGTGAAGGACTGTTGTTTCCAAGAGTGCACAGAGTCAAAGAATCAAATACATAGAAGTATTTGAAAGATTGTCACAAGGAGTGCGTGCAAGAGTCCTTTTCGAGACTTAAGTTCACAATAGAAATCTCAGGAGGATCAGTGCCTTTGAAGTATTCAAAAGAAGACGGGGAGCTGAATCATCACGTAGAGGGTTAAGTTTTGGAGAAAGAACATTGACTCGTTTCACAGAGATTATTGAGGAAGAAATCGAATGGTTGAAATTCTCCGTGGAGAACTCATGAAGTTACATGGACCGTTGACTGTGATCTGTTTTGAGCCGTCAGATCATTTTGAGGATTCAAAGTTTGTAAGTTCGGAGTGTAAGCCAAAATCCTTGGTCACTCTAACTCCCGAATCATGAGAAGGATTGTTAAGTGTGGAATTTCGGGATTTTGGTAATTCGGGATTCGGAATACCAGAAATCCTGATGACAAGGAACTAGGGGCCTTTGCATTGAAAACCCCGAAGTTACAAGACCTGAATATCCTTGAAGTGGCATTTCGACACTTAGGGGATCAAGGTTTCGGCATTCCCATTGACAAGGATTCGGGGCACTTCACATAAAAAACCCAGAAGTTGTGAAACGCGAAGTATTGGTGAAGTGGCATTTCGACATTTCGGTGTTTCGGGGTTCAGGAACCCGAAGAGACAGTGGTTTGGAATCGAGAGTCTTGAACTCCCAGTACTTGGAAGCCCAAAATAACGTGGGTCGTCGGATCTAAAGGGAGGCTATCATATGTTGATTCCATAGAAGACACCATTTCAGAATTTGGGATTTCAAAGTGGTAGGGGAATGACAGTCAAAGGCTTGTTCAAGTCGTGAATGCCGAGAAGAGTGACAGGTGGTAGGAATCCACGATAGAGATAGAGGATAGTTGAGAAGATAGGTGGCATGTACTCATTGCTAGGTAGTGTCAATTCCCGTTGACCATTTCGGGGTTTCGAAGGTTGGAGAGTCGAGAAGTCTTGCATCCAGATTCACGAAGTCGCGAAGTCCGAAACTCCGAATCGATGAAAAGTCTCGTTGGCGAGCCAACCTTTGCTAAACACATCAGGGTTCAACATTTCGGTATTTTCGAAGGCAAGAGGTCGGGGTTCTTTGTTCTGGAATTCCTGAAGTCGCAAAATGTGATACAATTATGGAGGAGGATGCAACCCAAGATTTCGGCGTTTCGGAATTTTAGGTTTCGGAGGTTGAAGAGGCAAGGCATTCAACAACAGGATTCATGAAATCTAAAATCTCGAAAAGAAAAGAAAAGCCCGATCATATTTGTTGGTCAGTTGTGGGATACACCTTGTGTGTGTGGTATTCCCTGTGAGGGAAACCAAAGAGTCAATCTGACTCAGGGGAAGATTTGGAATGATCCTAAGACCGGGAGGTCACGCAGAACCTGTTGAGGTAGGGGGGGGTCTGCGTTAAGGTTGAAAAACCACATCAAGCACCAGAATGAGGAAACAACAAAAGAAAAAAAAAACAACATCAGTAGGAAAACCCAGTACACAATAGCATCCCAAAATCCCATGCACCCTCTAATCCAGGGAAAGGCCTAGAGAGGGAATAAGATAATGTAATGGAAATAGACGAGCATGATTTGGCTGACATTGACCTAGACAAGCTAGAAGAAGCACTTAACAAGAAGGACCTCCAAACAATATTGTAATGTCAACTCAGGAAAGTTCATAAGGTATTTCTCGACTCTACAATAGGGGCTACCTCTTGACTCATCATCAACATAGATCCAAAACTAGATCCCCAGAATAACCCTAAGGAAAACAAAAGGGGAGGGAAAAAATCAACGCTACAACTAATAAAATAGGCAAGGAACTACATGATCAATTCGAGACAGATACATCATCTCTTAGAGAGATCCTTTTCCTACCCACCCAATTGTTAATAATGAATATCATAACTTTCAAAATCAGAGGCCTAAATGGGACATCCAAATAGAGGATCCTCTGAAACTATGTAAAAGTTGAAGACCCATATATTCTCTTTCTTCAAGAAACAAAGTGTGCGGGTCAAATCACTGAGGACTTACTTAAAAAATCTTGGCGACATAGAAAATTTTTTCATTCAGATTCAAAAGGTGTGGCAGGGGGACTAGCCATACTCTAGAACCCTGGCACAATGATCTTGGATCAAGCCCTCTCCACACCAAGCACACTAACAACTCATTACCAAGCTATTGGCTCAGACCAAGATGGGTTGATTACTAATGCTTATGGCCCACAAAACTACCAAGACAAGGACATCTTCCTCAGAAGTTTGTCTTACCTGGGCTCTCTTGCAGAACACAAGTGATGCATAGTTAGAGGAGATTTCAACATGATTCTCTCGCTTGAGGAAGAAAGAGGAGGAAAGAAATGTTTGGAACAAGACAACATAAAATTCCAGGTGCTAATATATTGACTCAACCTTGTCGACATAGAAAATGGCAATGGTACCTACACTTGGACCAAAAGGAAATTAGCACATCAAAAAATATCTGGTAGGCTAGACCACTTCTTAACCTCGAAAATCCTCATGCTTGAAGGACCAATGGTAGAGTCCAACATTCTTCCAAATTCGGGCTCAGATCACTGGCTAGTTCAGTTTTGGATAGACACAATAGCCACTCCCAAACACAAACCCTTCATATTTGAGAAATTTTGGTTAACCCACAAAGGACTTTCGAGAGCTATCTCACACCTGCTGGACTAATGTAGAGATCCAACAAGAGACCAAAATGTTCTTCTTCCAGCAAAGGCTAAAAAAATTCAAATAAAAGGTATGCCAATGGAACAAAGATGTCTTTGGGAACAAATTTCAAGAAAGAAAAGCACTGGAACAAAAACTAGAAGACCTTCATGATCGAGTCATACAAACAAGCTACATGGTCACCCAACAACAAGAGGAGAACACCATTAAGAGTAAACTTGTAGAAAGATACAAGCAGGAGGAAATCCTATGGAGACATGAATATCACATTCAATGGCTCAAAGAGGGGGAGACAAACTTCAAATTCTTCCACCACTCCATGATCCATAGACGCTTCATCAATCGCATTATGAAGCTAGAAGATGATTAGGGAAAAACCCTACTAACCCAATAGGAAATAACAAATGAGTAGACAAACTTCTACAAGGATCTTCTCTCAGAACCCCATATGGACCACACTCCAACAATAGAACGAGTCACTCAAAAAATTCCAGCCCTTATCTCCCCAGAACAGAACATGACTCTCATGATACCCATAACACAACTCTCTTGAGACCAATAACGCAAGAAGAGGTGGATCAAGTCATTCAGGGTCTACCCAAAGGAAAAGCTCTAGGCCCATATGGCTTCACCACAGACTTCTTCCACTATTGTTGGCGAATGCTCAGGGAAGAGGTGTGACAACTAGTTGAGGAATCACACAACTCAGGAAAAGTCCTCCCATTACTAAACGCCACCTTCCTCACCCTAATTCCCAAGGAAGAGAGGGTCACTAATCCGAAGAACTTTTGGCCAATAGAATTATGCAACGTGGTTTATAAAATCATCTCCAAAGTCATTGCATTGAAACTCAATCCCATTCTACCATTTATCATCGCCAAGGAGAAATCAGGGTATGTTGAAGGAAGGAAAATCATGGACAATGTCACCTTGGTCCATGAAATCATTCACTCACTCAAAAGAACTCTTACCCCAGGTATTCTACTAAAACTGGATCTTTCAAAGGATTTTGAAAAATTAATTTGGCAGTATATGAAATCCCTTTTAATGACTTTTTGCTTCAACAAAGATTGGATCTCCTGGAGAATGAAACTCATCTCGTCTGCCTTCTTCTCAATTCTTGTCAATGGAGTACCCTCTCAACTCTTCTCCCCCTCAAGAGGTATAATACAAGGTGACCCAATCTCCCCCTTTCTTTTTGTCATAATGGTTGAGAGCTTGGGCCGAGACATCAAGGCTTCCAAACAAAATGGCTCGCTACAAGGCCTTCATTTGCATGGGTTACAATCGAAAGCCTCATATAGCCAATTTTTTGTTGACATGATGCTTATAAACACCCCCACTATGCAAGAAGCCAACAAAATAAGCTCCATTCTCAATGATTTCAGTGAAGCCTCTAGAACCACCTTTAATCTGGCCAAATCTCAACTCTTCTTCTTCAATACACCAAAGGCCATCCAACATTACATCTCACAACTTATGAACATACCCATATGCTCCCTGATCTCTCAATACCTGTGACTTTCTCTCTCTATCTTGGCTTCCAGAAACATTTCATGGGATTCTTTTCTCATTTCAATATCCAATTGCCTCAACAACTGGACCTTCCATTCCCTCCATATCCTATCTAGGCTCATTCTTTTAAAATCAGCTCTACAAGCTATTCTGACCTACCTCTTTTCAACTCTAGTCGCCCCACAATCAGTCATAAAAAAAATAAGAAATATACAAAGAAATTTTCTTTGGAATGGTCATAACCCTAACAAAAATTGGTCTCTTGTGAGCTGGGAAAAAGTATGTAAGCCTAAATATCTAGGAGTTCTGTGTTGGTTGTGGAGCCTGATTATCTTCCTAATTCAGAGTTCCTTTCTTTCAGCCGTGTTTATACCCCATGAAGTATTTACACCCCAGAAGTATGTACACTCTTCCACACGGGGGAGTGCAGAGGGGGGGTACCCTCTCTGCGGGGTTCGGGGGCGAAGCCCCCGAAGTAAAAAATTGCCTTATAAAAGAATATTGTAATTTCATTGTAAATCTAGACCGTTCATTATAAGGTTGCAGATCTAATGGTAGAGATTATGTTAGGGTTTTTTCCCTAGAAGGCAACCCTCTTTTATGAGGGAAATGTATTGCGGCTATGTATGAAGGTGAATATTGTATTCTGAGAGAGGAGACTGTGAGAGAAAGAAGAGGAAGTTACAACGGGTTTTGCTGTAGGTTGTATCCCTTCATTTGCTGGATAATAATAAAGGAAGGACCTGACAATTTCTCTGGTGGACGTAGCCCACA
>ML792469.1:829429-846146 GCA_009831015.1 Picea engelmannii | reverse complement strand
CCAAGTGATATTAGTCCATTTATCAAATTAAAGTATTAAAAATGCATAATAATAACTTGAATTTCAAAGATACCTTAGGCGACCCTTTTGAGTGGTAAAAGGGTGTTGATTATATCCAAAGGAGGTCAAAAAGGGTGGTACTGTCATAGAGTTGGAGGTCAATGGTATGTAGTATGGGCATAGAACATAGTCAAAACCGGGGACCAACAGGTTACAGGGAAAACACACTGTCACAAGGAAGGAATTCTCTCCCAGGAACCACTCATACTCACTGCCCACAGACTCTCCTTCCCCACATGCCTGTTCCACCCCAGGAGTATACACCTTCTTTTTCACCTAGACAGTCCTTCGGCTACTAACCTCCCTTGCCTTGGGTTTCAACAACAGACTGGACCGGAAGTCTCTGAGTTCTGTGGCATCTACAAGGTTCCTTCTAGGAGTTCTCTCCTTCCTCTGCGCACTCTCTCACCTGGAGAGAGTTTCTCATAGGCCAAGCAACCTGTTCTTCCAACTTCATTCTCCTCTCTCACCTGGAGAGAGTGTTGTACAAATTGGCCAATAAGCCACATGCAATCCAGCACTACGTGGTTGCAACAACCAACGAGGAAAATAGACATGGGCTTTCCAACAGGCTTAGCAATGACAAGATGGTCTTGCGGTTATGGATTGGGGACAAAGATTCCACACACAGGCTCGATTTTTTCAGACAGAGGATGTCTCAGCTTTCCAAAAATCAACACAGGCTATCCTCGAAATCAACACAAAATTTTCCCCACGATTTCAGAATTTCACAAGGTCTCTTGCAAAGATAGAACGAGTTCACACTCAGACGGTCAGGTAGAATGGAGGAGGAACCCCCATCATAGCTCGTCTTAGCCGTTTTGTTTTCATGCACCTGGGTTGACACTTGTCACCCATGAAACTGCATGCGTTCCATCAACATGCATCCCCTTTGCACATGTTTCTCCCTTGCCAAGAATTTAGGATAAAAACATATAATTCACATGTCTTTTGGAATAATATTAAAATATTATTCCCAAGGACTTAAGACCCTTGGCTTAGCCCCTAGGCTTAACAATTAACCCCTTTTCCCACCTTCCAACCCCTAATCCCTTGCCCACTCTATGGAATCTTAGTCCCCCATCACTCATTCATCATGATCGGTCTGCACGCAGTGGTGTTTATATTTTATTATTGTTCCACATAAATACAGGTACAAAATCAGGCTCTTAGCCGTCAACACTTAGGCTCTCTAGCCTAATAATCACATAAACCCACTAGCTTATATAAACTTGGCTCACCAACCTATAAAACATATTTACAATTCATTTCATAAACAATATTTACAATAGGGCTCGGCCTTGGGGACATCACACTCTCCACCATGCCAAGAGAAAGGGGAAAGTCCACTAGAGGCTCGTTGTATTACATCTCCCTCTCTAGGCATGGAAGACTCACCCCCTCCCAATTGGAACTCATTGCAATTCGCACCTCCAACCCCAGGCATAATAGCCATGGGTCGTTGGAGATTCCATCGTCACCCCCTCACTCCATCCATGGAAACCACCCAGTTAAAGAGGAAATGTCACCTTCGAAAGAGAGCACTCCTGTGCTCATTAATCCTCTTTCCCCCTCGAAAATCCATTCACCTGACCCAGTGTTTGGCACAGGAAGTTGCATGTTGGAGGAGGAAATTCCCCCAATATGGTAGATGGAGGAGAATACGATGAGCATTGGAAAGGACTAGGAGGTGGATCCACCTCTGCTCTATGCAAATTGACTCTTGGAGGAGCACCTCCAACTCATTTTTGAAATTCAACAAAAGCAAGACGACCAGCTACACTCACAATGCATCCTCAACCAAAGAATGGGCATTTTGTTTGATGCATTGGCAGATGCTCTAGTGCGGACTCAATTACCAATGTGTGGCCAGAAGTACATCCTTGTCTACAACATCCATGGTTTCCCTAGCTCGCCCAAGGATTAGCGCCTCCATGTTTTTGTTTTTTGTTTGCTCTCGTCACAGGTTAGATGGTCATGGCGACTAGTTTCATTTTGTTCATACAGTTTTTTTCATGCAGTTTGGTTATGGCGATCAAATTATTTTTTTCACACAGATTTTTTTACGTGGTGACGCATCAAACTCTAAGTTTTTAATGACAACCACCTGTTCTGGTTTCCCTTTTATGGTAGAACAAGTGGTTAACAGATGACATTGTACAAACATTAGCATAAATTAATACAAGGCTCTTACTTTATTTACAAAAAAAATAATAATATAACCATTAGGCATACTGTTGACTTTATGCATACTGAGAAAAACATATCTTTTTCTATTATCGAAACTCTTTTTGGTGCATATGATATAGCGTCATCGCGCCTAGACCTTCAATAACTAAAGATTCGTCGAAATCTTTGGGTTGAAAAATATGGTGATGGAAAATTTAGAAAACCTATTTCTCCTTATGTGTGGACAAAGGAACAACGTGCACAATTCTTAATGTTGATGTACCATACTTGCTTTCCTAATGGATATGTGAGTATTAATGTTAGAAGGAAAAATGACAATAATGGATTAAGATGCCTCAAGACCCATGACTATCATGTCATAATTGAGGACAATTTACCTATTGCAGTCATATCAAGTTTGGAAAAGGGGCCAAGATTGGATATTATAAGGTTGTGCCTAATATTGAAGAGAATGAGTAAGCATGTGTTAGATCCTTCAAAATTTGATAATTTGAGGGAAGAGGTTGTTGAAGTCTTTTGCTTATTGGAACGGGAATTTGCACCAGTAATTTTCAATATTTCTATGAATCTTCTTGTACATTTAGAACATGAACTAGAATATTATGGCCCGATAAGAACTAGATGGATGTACCCTATTGAACGATATATGAAGTTTCTAAAAAATTTTGTTCATAATAAGGAAAAACCATAAATTAGCATGTGTGAAGGATATTCAATGCAAGAGGCCATAGGATTTTTCACATAATGTATGAAGGATTTCACTAATGTCAATCAACGTGTATGGGATGATGATGAATGTGAGAGGTTGCAGGAGAAGTGTTAGAAGGAACGATGATGCATGCCTATGTTCTTCAAAACAAATCTTGATTTGAGAAAAGAACTATGATACATGAGGAAATAACTATGATACATGCCTATGTTCTTCAAAACAAATCCTGATTTGAGAAGTGGTGTAGGTGAAATTTTATTTACATGATAATTTATTTATTTAATTTCATTTAATAGTTAATTTATTATCGTTCTTACTATCTTTTATATTGTTCATATTCTATGTAGAAAATACAGAGGAGATTCAGGGATGTGTCCATCACAAAATAATATACTTCAAGATTTGAATATTTGAGATGGTTCTTTTCCAAAATTTGATGATGTAACACCCCACTCTACTAAGTACACTTTTATTGACTTATTCTTTGAGGACACTTGCATGCAAGTGATCCGGTTGTTGGAACAAATATTGAAATTTTGGCTTTCGGTAGCTTAGGAGGAAAAAAATTATAGTGTTTAGCTACTGAAAGTGCAGACTTTCGGTAGCTTAAATCTCAGGTTTCATATGCCCTTAGCTGCCGAAAGTGTATCGGCTGAGACCAAGAATTCAAGCATCACGCATCAAGCCACATGGAGGAAGATCTCACGAGGAGGCAAGAAAAAAATTCAATAAACGGGAATAAAATCACTATAATAAGGTTTCACACAAATGCCCCGTCACCATTTTGGAGTTTCGGCTATCGGAGGTTCGGCCAACGTAAAACGTTTAACCATTGTTCCGAAACCCGAAATCCCAAAATCCCGAAATCGGGTTTCGGGACTTTTGGTGGCTTATGGCGCTCCGAAATCCCACTGTTATCCGTCGAAAGCCAGGATTTTCAGTGGCTAAGAGACCCTTGTTTTCGGCTTGTTAGCTGCCGAATCACAGATTTGTTTTAGTGGATAAACTGCCTCAGTAAAAAATCAGTTTTCTCAACCATGGAGAGGTCATTTTGCACACTCAAATGGTCGATTGACATCTACAGATCCTAATATTTCCATTGGTGTATTCATATTTTCATTTGGATCTTAGGAAGGAAGTCAAAATTCCCCTGAAAGATGAGGTTCATTTTCAGAAATGTGGCATTTTTTTCTCTACTGAGTCATCATTTTCAAATGATGATTTTGAGCGACTCGAATATCATTTTAAGAAACAGTCAGAGGATTTTGTGCCTAACATATCAGATATCAATAAACTCCATCATTTTTTCTACAAGTGTCACATATTGGGAGAATAAAATCCATCTCTGAGCCTTAATTTTTGGATCTCAGAATTTCTTCGTTTGGCACATGTTTTTGAAAGGCTGATCTGGGGAAAGTGGAAATGGATCTCAGGAAACAGAGAGAGGTTTTTGGTTATAAAAAACAGATGAACAAAAACCTCTTTCATTTTATATAGAGCTATCACGATTTGAGAGATAAATAACCATAACCACAGCCCCAGGTTTTGGCAGTTTGGCCCATTTTCTATGGCAGAAAGTTTCTGAATTTGATGGTAATTGTTGTTATCTTTTGGAAGGATTTCGACCTCAATACCTACATGAAATTCCTATTCATTTCTAGAGGGATTTCTTTTGGAATCCAAATCATTTTTCAGTTATTCGAAAGGGGGCAGAAGACATATATTATTGTATCTTCTTGAAGAAAAAGCAGGAAAGGGCGAATAGCCCGAGAGCCTTTTGGAGGTTGGGTTTGTAATGCATTCCTTTTCAGAAAATATAGAACAGAGTTCCAGGAGATTATACACCTTGTCACTGTCTAATTCTGTCTTCTTTCTGTGTTATTGTTTCTGAATTTTTCATCACTTCTCTTTCTTCCTTCCATTCGTTAATTCATCTTGTAATGGTTACAATTCAGTGATACTTCTATTGTAGCTAATTTAAAGCATTCCTTAAAGTGCAATTTTTCCTCTATTTTGTCATGAGTAGAACAAGACCTGCATCTTAATTGTTTTTCCTTATTGTTATCCACAATTTTGGTCATTGTGATGATGTTATGATGATTTCATGATGATGGAAAATCAAGCTCTTCAATAAGAGTATTTTCCTGAGAAAAGTTGCACTTATCTGCTTCTAGAAACTATATTTTTCAAGAAGTTCGCAGACTGCCTATATACTTGCCTACGGGAATGCTTGATTCTCGCAGGCTGCATTAATCTAGGGTGCGAATAGTTCACACTGTAACAAAGGCCAGGGTGCGAACGTCTTTTTAAAGAGGAAAAAGATGAAGTTCTCGAGCCTTCTAGAAGAGAATCTTCGAGAAGAATGAGTTGGCTAACGAATGGTTGTTCAAGTGCTGGCATTCCAGATATCTTGGGATCATTTCCTATCCAAGTAACTAAATTATCTTCTCCTATATATTGAGGAGATTGCTCATGGAAAAAATTTAGAAGCAAGCTAGCAAGAGATTGATTGGAGAATTGTTGAAAGCCTGTATGAAGGATTGATGCTACAGAAGCAAGAGACTACAACAAGGTCATCACAAGTGGTTGATTTTCTTCATGCATGAGCAAGTGTGTGTGTCAGAGCTAGGAGCCATCGAAAGGAGACCTATGACATCAAGGCTCAGGTTGTAAGTTTCACTTTCAATTAATTCAATACAGTAATATGTCCCTTTCCCATAAAGATGATGTCACTTTATTACATAATTCCTTGATCATATGTATAGACTAGATATTGAATATATTAATCTGCCTTTACTTCGATTGGTTTGTGCTGTTGTGATCTGAATGGTGCAAGAGCATTGGAGCAAAACTTGGAACAACAGAGACCTAGGGAAAGCATTCATAAGGTATGTCCATAACCCTTATCTCTTAGTTCATTCAATAGGTTATATCTAGGAAAAGTGTATTATTCTGTCACGTTTTGTTCTAGATCCAGGTGGATCTAGGGAGATCGGTTCGTGTCCGCACTTACGGATTAATTCTAAAACACTTATTTACAAGTTTTATTTGTTCATATCTTTTCCTCTGTCTTTCTATGAGTAATACAAGACCTGTGTTCAGATATTTGAAGTTTGGTGTTGTTTCTTCCATTGAAATAAAGATTAGACCTATCAGTATTATATACCTAACTCTTTTTTCAGTCTTCTTCATCTCCTATCCTCTATCCATCTTCTTTATTAAATCAATTAGACAAACGATGTCATGTCTCTTTGTTTTTGATCTATAAATGAGTGAAGGGCATGTTTCAGACCTAGTTCTAGAACCCTCTTATGACTGATCAATCAACAAATTTTATTTCATTTAAAATGTGCTAAGGCTTGGCTCTATTACAACCTAGAGTCAACTCTTGCGACAACATTTTCTGGTGCTGCTATCAGGGATGGAGGACAAAGTTATCTTCTCTCAGATACAACAAATTTCAAATCTATCTCTTGATGGTGAATAAGGGATAGGCATTCAATTGGTTGTGATCATTCACCTAGCGACTCCTTGGTTCATAAAATCTACATGATTTTGTTGGCGACTCCACTGGTCTCAAATGTCGAATTCGTTCGCTGCTCGAATTGCTACAAGGTTTGCTCCTCTGGACTTTACAAATGTTTATGGCTTTCCAAACAATGTTCCAGACATTAAAATTTGGGAAGATGTCCTTCCTAAACTTGGACAATATGAGGACGACAATCCCGCTCAACACTTATTTGAATTCCACAAGCTCATGGAGGAATTAAATGCACATCATGAAGATGTCCTCATGAAATTGTTTATGTTTTCATTGGAAAAAGATGCTAGACTCTGGTATAAATCTTTACCCCATTCCAGTATTCATTCATTGAGATATTTTCAAACACTTTTTCATCAACATTGTAAGAGGATATATTCAGCTGAAATCCTTTTTGAAGATTGTTGTAATATAGGATTCATAAGACCAAAAAATCATACAAATCCTATTGAAGAGGAGGAAGAAACAATAGAAATTTCTCAAGTTGATGAAGATGATCAGTATGAGGAAGAGTTGGCTCATAAAGAAGCTAGATCTTGTGAACATACTCAAGAAGAAGATATTCAGCATCACGGTCATCCTGCAAAGGAGATAGAAAGGAATGATTATTTTTTTATCGAGAAAATACAGAGACCACCTTCTCCTTTGACTAAAGAAGAGATAGATCTGCTCTTGCACAGCTATGTTGCAGCCCCTACTCACACAGATTTGTAGCTTTCACACAATCCCGGATATGAGTGTCAAACTTCTTCCATTTCTGAAAATGTAAATATGTTTTTAAATGATGACATTCATGTATTTGATGGAACTTTACATGAAGTTAGTGAACCTATTTATGATGATTTCTTGCTAGGAGATCAGATTTTAGACTCTACTTTGTTTCATGAAAAATATATGGTTTCCATGTTTAATGATCCTGAAGAAATTTTGTTGTTCGAAAATACTTTAAACATGTGATTTGCATAAGTATGATTCTGAAATAAACAGTATGTCAGAGATAGTAAGAAAGTGTCCTTTGTCTGAGAGATCCACAATTGATTTCCTGAGTTTTTGTCTGACCGATGACCCTCTTGAGTTATCTACTGAACCTAAATATGATGAGTATAGTGATGATTATTTCATCATTTCTGTAGAAAAACTTGCTGCAAATTTTTCATGGAGGGATGAGGGTCTTAAGACAAGATTGTGCCATGATTTTGGAGATGCTATTGCAGATGATCTTGAAGGGTGCTTAGATATTCTCTTTGAGAATGATCCTGAGCATTATAAATAAGAACATAGAGTAGTCCTGGATGTTTTAAAACCTCAGGATGATATATTTTCCAAGATCCTTTTGCTGATCTTTTAGATTCATTTAATGGAGGAGTATGCTATGTCATGGATATTTGGTCACAAGAATCGATGAAAGGTTTGAAAATTCATGATCAAAAACATGTCAGTTGGGATTTGTCAGTTTCCTTTTTCAGCTTGCTCAAAGAAAGTGTGAGAAAATTTCAAATAAATAGACAATTATTGGATTGGCTTCACTGGCATTTTTGTATCATTTGATTCAGTGGAATTTTTTCAGTAGTTAGAGTAGGTGATATATATAAATAAGCTTGACTTCGAGCATTAGATTATAATGATGGTTTTCAATATGTTTTCAGTTTAGTTTTGAATCCAATATGGTTTTATTTTAAAACATTACAACTCCATAGCCCAATGAATGAATAAGCAGTTTTTCTTTTCGAAAAGATGCAAGTAAAGTGACAGGGTTCAGAGTTTGATAAGGATGATTTCGGGTTGCCCAATGGATGACGACACTTGGTCTACTATTCTTGGCACTTTACAGGAAATCACCATCCCTAGATGGAGCCTATGTTGGAACAAATATTGAAATTTTGGCTTTCGGTAGCTTAGGAGGAAAAAAATTATAGTGTTTAGCTACTGAAAGTGCAGACTTTCGGTAGCTTAAATCTCAGGTTTCATATGCCCTTAGCTACCGAAAGTGTATCGGCCGAGACCAAGCATTCAAGCATCACGCATCAAGACACATCGAGAAGATCTCACGAGGAGGCATGAAAAAAATGAAATAAACAAGAATAAAATCACTATAATAAGGTTTCACACAAATGCCATGTCACCATTTCAGAGTTTCGGCCATCGGAGTTTCGACCAACGTAAAAAGTTTAACAATTGTTCCGAAACACAAAATCCCGAAATCAGGTTTCGGGACTTTCGGTGGCTTACGACACTCTGAAATCGCACTGTTATCCACCGAAAACCAGGATTTTCGGTGGCTAAGAGACCCCTGTTTTCGGTTTGTTAGCTGTTGAATCGTAGATTTTTTTTAGTGGATAAATTGCCTCAGTAAAAAATTCGTTTTCTCAGTCGTGGAGAGTTTTTTTTGCGTTCTCAAATGGTCGATTGACATCTATAGATCCTAATATTTTTATTGGTGCATTAATATTTTCATTTGGAGCACGAGAAGACAGTCAAAAGTCCCCCGAAAGATGAGGTTCATTTTCAGAAATGTGGCGTTTTTTACTGTGCTGAGTCATCATTTTCAAATGATGATTCTGAGCGACTCGAATATCATTTTGAGAAATCGTCGGAGGGTTTTGTGTCTAACATATCAGAGATCAATAACCTCCCTCATTTTGCCTACATGTGTCACATATTGGGAGAATCGAATCCATCTCTGAGCCCTAATTTTTGGATCTCAGAATTTCCCCGTTTGACACATATTTTTGAAAGGCAGATTTGGGGAAATGGAAATGGATCTTAGGAAATAGAGAGAGGTTTTTGGTCAGAAAAAATATATGAACAAAAACATCTTTCATTTTATACACAACTATCACGATTCGAGAGATACAAAACCATAAACGCAGCCCCATGTTTCAGTAGTTTGGCCCATTTTCTATGGCAGAAAGTTTTCGAATTTGATGGTAATTGTTGTTATCTTTTGGGAGGATTTCGACCTCAATACCTACATGAAATGCCTTTTCATTTCTAGAGGGATTTCTTATGGAATATGAATCATTTTTCAATTATTCAAAAGTGGATAGAAGACATATATTATTGTATCTTCTTGAAGAAAAAGCAGGAAAGGGGGAACAACCCGAGAGCCTTTTGGAGGTTGGGCTTGTAATGCATTCCTTTTCAGCAAATATAGAACAGAGTGCCAAGAGATTCTACACCTTGTCACTGTCTAATTCTATCTTCTTTCTTTGTTAGTGTTTCTGAAGTTTTCATCACTTCTCTTTCTTCCTTCCATTCATTAATTTAGCTTGTAATGGTTACAATTCAGTGATACTTCTGTTGTAGCTAATTTAAAGCATTCCTTAAAGTGCAGTTTTTCCTCTGTTTTTCCGTGAGTAGAAAAAGACCTGCATCTTAATTGTTTTTCCTTATTTACAAGTTTTATTTGTTCGTAGATTTTCCTCTGTCTTGCTATGAGTAAGACAAGACCTGTGTTCATATATTTGAAATTTGGTGTTATTTCTTCCATTGAAATAAAGATTAGACCTATCAGAATTAGATACCTATCTCTTTGTTTCAGTATTCTTCATCTCCTATCCTCTATCCATCTTCTTTATTAAATCAATTAGAAAAATGATGTCATGCCTCTTCGTTTATGATCTATAAATGAGTGAAGGGCATGTTTCAGACCTAGTTCTAGAAGCCTCTTATGACTGATCAATCAACAAATTTTATTTCATTTAAAATGTGCTAAGGCTTGGCTCTATTACAGCCTAGAGTCAACTTTTTGTACCACATTTTCTAGCCCCGTTGCCAAGGACGAAGGACGAAGTTATCTTCTCTGGGATACGAAAAAGTTCAGATCTATCTCTTGATGGTGAACAAGGGATAGGCATTCAATTGGCTGTGATCATTCACCTAGCGACTCCTTTGTTCGTAGACTCTACATGATTTTGTTGGCGACTCCACTGGTCTCAAATGTCGAATCCATTCGCTGCTCGAATTTCTGCAAGGTTTTCTCCTTTAGACTTTACAAATGTTTATGGCTTTCCAAACATTGTTCCAGACTTTAAAATTTGGGAAGATGTCCTTCCTAAATTTGGACAATATGAGGACGACAATCCCGCTCAACACTTGTTTGAATTCCACAAGCTCATGGAGGAATTAAATGTACATCATGAAGATGTCCTCATGAAATTGTTTATGTTTTCATTGGAAAAAGATGCTAGACTCAGGTATAAATCTTTACCCCATTGCAGTATTCCTTCATTGAGATATTTTCACACACTTTTTCATCAACATTGTAAGAGGATATATTCAGCTGAAATCCTTTTTGAAGATTGTTGTAATATAGGATTCATAAGACAAAAAGATCATACAAATCCTTTTGAAGAGGAGGAAGAAACAATAGAAATTTCTCAAGTTGATGAAGATGATCAGTATGAGGAAGATTTGGCTCATAAAGAAGTTGGATCTTGTGAACATACTCAAGAAGAAGATATTCAACATCACGGTCAACCTGCAAAGGAGATAGAAAGAAATGATTGTTGTTTTATCCAGAAAATACAGAGACCACCTTCTCCTTTGACTAAAGAAGAGATAGATCTGCTCCTGCACAGCTATGTTGCAGCCCCTACTCACACAGATTTGCAACTTTCACACAGTCCCGGATATGAGTGTCAAACTTCTTCCATTTCTGAAAATGTAAATATGTTTTTAAATGATGACAGTCATGTATTTGATGGAACTTTACATGAAGTTATTGAACCTATTTATGATGATTTCATGCTAGGAGATAAGATTTTAGACTCTTCTTTGTTTCATGAAAAAGATATGGTTGCCATGTTTAATGATTCTGAGGAAAGTTTGTTGTTCGAAAATGCTTAGACTGTGATTTGCAGAAGTATGATTCTGAAATAAACAGTATGCTAGAGATAGTAACAAAGTGTCCTTTTCTTGAGAGATCCACAGTTGATGTCCTGAGTTTTTGTCTGACTGATGACCCTCTTGAGTTATCTGTTGAACCTAAATATGATGAGTATAGTGATGATTATTTCATCATTTCTGTAGAAAAACTTGCTGCAGATTTTTCATGGAGGGATGAGGGTCTTCAGACAAGATTGTGCCATGATTTTGGAGATGCCATTGCAGATGATCTTGAAGGGTGCTCAGATATTCTCTTCGAGAATGATCCTGATCATTATAAATTAGAATATAGAGTAGTCTTGGATGTTTTAAAACCTCAAGACGATATATTTTTCCAAGATCCTTTTGTTGATCTTTTAGATTCATTTAATGGAGGAGTATGCTATGTCATGGATATTTGGTCACAAGAATCGATGAAAGGTTTGAAAATTCATGATCACAAACAGGTCAGTTGGGATTTTTCAGTTTCCTTTTTCACCCTGCTCGAAAAAAGTGAGAAAATTTCAAATAAATAGACAATTATTGGATTGGCTTCACTGGCATTTTCGTATCATTTGATTCAGTGGAAATTTTTTAGTAGTTAGAGAAGGTGATGTATATAAATAAGATTGACTTCGAGCATTAGATTACAGTGGTGGTTTTCAATATGTTTTCAGTTCAGTTTTGAATCCAGTATGGTTTTGTTTTAAAGCATTACAACTCCATAGCCCAATGAATGAATAAGCGGTTTTTCTTTCTGAAAAGATGCAAGTAAAGTGACAGGGTTCAGAGTTTGATAAGGATGATTTTAGGTCGCCCAATGGATGAAGGAACTTGGTCTACTGTTCTTGGTGCTTTACAGGAAAGCACCATCCCTAGATGGAGCTTATGTTGGAAAAAATATTGAAATTTTGGCTTTTGATAGCTTAGAAGTAAAAAAATTATAGTGTTTAGCTACCAAAAGTGCAGACTTTCGGTAGCTTAAATCTCAAGTTTCATATGCCCTTAGATGCTGAAAGTGTATCAGCTGAGACCAAGCATTCAAGCATCATGCATAAAGCCACATGGAGGAAGAACTCACGAGGAGGCAGGAAAAAAATGCAATAAACGGGAATAAAATCACTATAATAAGGTTTCACACAAATTCCACGTCACCATTTCGGAGTTTCGGCCATCGGAGGTTCGGCCAACGTGAAAAGGTTAACCATTGTTCCGAAACCTGAAATCCCAAAATCATGAAATCGGGTTTCGGGACTTTCAGTGGCTTACGGCGCTCCAAAATCGCACTGTTAGCCATCAAAATCCAGGACTTTCGGTGGCTAAGAGACCCTTATTTTCGGCTTGTTAGCTGCCGAATCACAGATTTGTTTTTAGTGGATAAATTGCCTCAGCCAAAAATCCGTTTTCTCAGTCGTGGAGAGGTAGTTTTGTGCGTTCAAATGGTCGATCGACATCTATAGATCCTAATAATTCCATTGGTGTCTTCAGAAGTTCATTTGGAGCTTGGGAAGGTAGTCAAAATCCCCCCAAAAGATGAGGTTCATTTTCTGAAATGTGGCGTTTTTTACTCTGCTGAGTCATCATTTTCAAATGATGATTATGAGAGACTCGAATATCATTTTGAGAAACGGTCGAAGGTTTTTGTGCCTAACACATCAGATATCAATAAACTCCCTCATTTTTCCTACAGGTGTCACATATTGGGAGAATCGAATCCATCTCTGAGCCTTAATTTTTGGATCTCAGAATTTCTCCGTTTGACACATGTTTTTGAAAGGCAGATCTGGGGAAAATGGAAACAAATCTTAGGAAACCGAGAGATTTTTTTGGTCATAAAAAATAGATGAACAAAAACCTCTTTCATTTTATACACAACTATCATGATTCGAGAGATACAGAACCATAATCGCAGCCCCAATTTTCAGCAGTTTGGCCCATTTTCTATGGCAGAAAGTTTCTGAATTTGATGGTAACTGTTGTTATCTTTTGGGAGGATTTCGACCTCAATACCTACATGAAATGCCTGTTCATTTCTAGAGGGATTTATTTTCGAATCCGAATCATTTTTCAGTTATTCAAAAGGGGGCAGAAGACATATATTATTTTATATTCTTGAAGAGAAAAAAAAAGGGGGGGGGAACAACCCGAGAGCCTTTTGGAGGTTGGGTTTGTAATGCATTCCTTTTCAACAAATATAGAACAGAGTGCCAAGAGATTCTACACCTTCTCACTATCTCATTCTGTCTTCTTCCTGTGTTATTGTTTCTGAATTTTTCATCACTTCTCTTTCTTCCTTCCATTCATTAATTTAGCTTGTAATGGTTACAATTCAGTGATACTTCTGCTGTATCTAATTTAAAGAATTCCTTAAAGTGCAGTTTGTCCTCTGTTTTTCCGTGAGTAGAACAAGACCTGCATCTTAATTGTTTTTCCTTATTTACAGGTTTTATTTGTGTTGGAAAATGTTTAACAGATAGCGTATGCTTGTCATTGATGGAAAGTACAACAGTGAAGATGACAGGCCAACAGAAGACAAGTTCAGAGAGGTGAATGATCGAAAGTAGTGAATAATAGAATGCAGCGAGAGCCATTGGATTTGGTGCAGGGTTTCCGACAACCATCATATATGCAGAAGTTGCACGGAGGATAAGTCCACGTGAACAAGAGGAAAGAAGTCCCGACAGGCATCGAGATATCGACCATCGGGAAATCGGAGTTCTCGAGGTCGTGTGCATTAGGAGAGCAGCAGTCACGAAATCTCGATGAGATCTAGACTATCCATTCATGTGGATGCGTGGCAGTGATCGAGCGCCACTGGGAGAAGCTCGATAGGAGGGCTTCATCGGCTAATCGGGAATCGGAGTTTCACGAGTCCCGTGAACTATTAGAACAGAAACCCCGAAATCACAATGAAAGAAATCCCGACTGAACCTGAACCATTAGATCAACATGTGATCTAGACCGTCGATCCAACTCACGACAACACACCACGTCATCTAGGGACACGTGGCATAACTAGGTAATGATAGGTGTCAGGAAGATTCAACACTTCATGCACATGTAAGTCACGAATCAGAGTGACACGTGGCAATATTTAACACGTGTCAAACCACGTGTGACGTCAGCAGAGTATCGGGGATTGGGACTTTGAAATGACAAAGTCACTTGACATCAGGAATGTCGATTTCACGATATGCGATATCGCGATGTAATCTGAGCCGTCAGATTAAGGTTAAATCTGAACCGTTGATTCTAGTCAATGGAGAGGCGTCGGGGATCGGGACTTTGAAATGACAAAGTCACTTGACATCAGGAATGCCGATTTCACGATATGCGATATCGCGATTTAATCGCAGCCATCAAATAAAAGTTTTGTTCTGGACCGTTGATCCAGCTTCATCTCAGAGTTTCGCGACTCGCAACATGGAGAGGCAAGAACCTCTATCGAAGGAATCGCGAGATGCGAGTTAATGATGAGATCTGGACCGTAGAATCATCGAGATCGTGGACCGTTGATCTCAGCTCCATCTCAGAGTTTCATGGATCGCGACTTGGAGAGTCGAGATGATTCATCTCCAGATTCACGAGATGCGAGATAGCGAGTTAATCATGGACCGTTGGATCAAGAGGACACGTGGAGAAAGATCGTCATGTCGCTGACTGGAAATTCAAAGGATTCACGAGATGCGAGGTCGTGAGTTAATCAAGGACCATTGGATCAAGAGTACGCGTGGCGAAATATCAGAGCACCATAAAGCTCCATCTCAGAGTCTCACCTATCGCGACTTGGAGTGACGAAAATATCCATCTTAGGATCAACGAGATGCGATATCATGAAATGATCTTGACCGTCAATACACCAAAAGATGTGGACCGTTGATCTGAGCTCGACTGTCATAGAGAAGACGAAGAGTCTCAACTATCAGAGAGGCAGAGGAATCTCAACATAACCTCCAGTAATGTTGAACGCGCGGGGCGAATCACCAGAGAAGCTGAAGAGTCACGATGATGATCATATAGAGCACTCGAGAGGTGGAGGATAATGATGCAGAGTCTGCATGCAGAGGGATGGCGAACATTGCATGCACAAGGTGCACAAAAGTTATAAATACACGGTATAGAGAAGAGATGGGGTTGTTGCTGTTATTCGAGTGATGATAGTTGTTGATGTGGAAAGTGATTCATGTGTGAAGAAGGAAGATAGTGCAGCAGCTGAATTGCATAGAAGAGGAACTGTGCAGAGAATGGAGATGGCGCACAGAGCATAAAAAGTAGAAGACCAAACAACACAAGTGATGTGAGAAGAAATGCAATGAGGCAGACAGAGCAACGAAATGCAACAGAACAATGATAAGTTGAGTAATCCATTGTTGAACATTATATCACTGTAATAAGTTTTAGAAGCAAAGATTTATATTTCAGGGTGGTTGGGAGGTGCTAGGGAGGACTGTTGTCCTCAGATGTTCAAGTGGGTGCTTGAACACAAGGAATTGGTGCTTCCTTCGAGTTGGTGCTAGAGAAATTAGGGAGTTGGTGCTTCCTTCTAGTTGGTGCTAGAAAAACTAGGGAGTTGGTGCTTCCTTCTAGTGGGTGTTAGAGAAAACAGAGAGTTGGTGCTCTCAGCAAGTTGTAGCTTGCTAAACAGAGGTTGTAGCCTCATTATGAGTTGGTTCTCATATGTATGATAATGTAAAGATTGTAACCATTACTTATCATATAAAGAAAAAGAGGTTTTTACCCTGTATGGGTTTCCTCAGGAAATATTTGTCTTTGTGTTTCTCATATATGTGACTGATGTTGAATGTGCCATTGTTTATTTCCCTGCATTATTGTGATCATCATTTAGTGTCTCAGCAAAGAGTTTAAAAGTTATGCATCTAGGAACTACCAAAGAAATGTGGGACAAACTCATTAACAGTTATGAAGGTAATGAGAAGGTAAAGGATGCAAAGCTACAGACCTACAGAATACAGTTTGAACAGCTGAAGATGAAGGAAGATGAAACTATTGGAAAATAATTTCTGAGAATAGAAGAATTGGTAAATGCAATGAAGGCACTTGGTGAAACAATTGGAGAACCTTATTTGGTTCAGAAAATCTTGAGATCTCTCCCAGATAGGTTCAACCCGAAGGTCTCTGCTATAGAAGAACTTAATGATCTGAAAACCTTGCAGTTTGACCAACTTCTTGGAACATTGACTGCATATTAAATGAGAATAGTTAAAGATAAACCCACCTCCAGAGAAGCATCATTTAAAGCAGACAAGAATGAGGATTCTGAGCCCGATGAAATTGAAGCAAAATTTGTGAAGAGACTGAAGAAGGGATCAGGCAAATACAAAGGAAAATTT
>ML792469.1:800486-826038 GCA_009831015.1 Picea engelmannii | reverse complement strand
ATATTCCCATAAAATATCATTTTCTGAGAGAGCAGGTCACCAATCAGATTGTTCAGGTCCATTACATTCCCACTACAGAACAAATTACAGACATCTTTACTAAGCCCCTCGCCAAGACACCATTTGAATATCTCAGACAGAAGATGGGTGTCATTTCGTTTCATACCTAAAAGAGTCCATCTTGTTAGGGGGATATTTGTATTGTTTGATTATCTAATGCCTCCTAAATTTACTGCAATAGCTCAGGGGGAGCATGTCTCTTCTTTGACATTGATGTCAAAGGGGGAGAAAAGAATTCGGGTGCCTTAGTTGCCATCAATGCCAAAGGGGGAGATTGTTGGCAAATGTTTAACATATAGCGTATGCTTGTCATTGATGGAAAGTACAATAGTGAATATGACAGGACAACATAAGACAAGTTCAGAGAGGTGAATGATCGAAAGCAGTGAATAATCGAACGCAGCGAGAGCCATTGGATTTGGTGCAGGGTTGCCGACAACCATCGGATCTGTGAAAGTTGCACAGAGGATAAGTCCCCGTGAACAAGAGGAAAGAAGTCCCGACAGGCATCGAGATATCATCCATCGGGAAATCGGAGTTCTCGAGGTCGTGTGCATTAGGACAACAGCAGTCGCGAAATCCCGATGGGATCCAGACCGTCCATTCATGTGGACGCGTGGCAGCAATCAAGTGCCACCAGGAGAAGCTCGACAAGAGGGCTTCATCGGCTAATCTGGAATCGGAGTTTCACGAGTCCCGTGAATTATTACAATAGAAACCCCAAAATCGCGATGAAAGAAATCCCGACTGAACCTGAACCGTCAGGTCAACATGTGATCTAGATCGTCGATCCAACTCACGACAGTAGACCACGTCAGCTAGGGACACGTGGCATAACCAAGTAATGATAGGTGTCAGGCTGATTCAACACTTCAGGCACATGTAAGTCATGAATCAGAGTGACACATGGCAATATTTAACACGTGCCAAACCACGTGTGACATCAACAGAGTATCGGGGATCGAGGCTTTGAAATGACAAAGTCACTTGACATCAGGAATGCCAATTTCACGATATGCGATATCGCGATGTAATATGAGCCATCAGATTAAGGTTAAATATGAACCGTTGATTCTAGTCAATGGAGAGGCGTCGAAGATCAGGACTTTGAAATGACAAAGTCACTTGACATCAGGAATGTCGATTTCGCGATATGCAATTTCGCGATTTAATCGCAGCCGTCAAATCAAAGTTTTTTTCTGGACCGTTGATCCAACTTCATCTCGGAGTTTCGCGACTCGCGACATGGAGAGGCAAGAACCTCTATCGAAGGAATCACGAGATGCGAGTTCATGATGAGATATGGACCATAGAATCATCGAGATCATGGACCGTTGATCTCAGCTCCATCACGAAGTTTTGCGGATCGTGACTTGGAGAGTTGAAATGATTCATCTCCAGATTCACGAGATGTGAGATAGCAAGTTAATCGTGGACCGTTGGATCAAGAGGACACGTGGCGAAAGATCGTCATGTCGCTGAATGGAAAGTCAAAGGATTCACAAGATGTGAGGTCGCAAGTTAATCAAGGACCATTGGATCAAGAGTACGTGTGGCGAAATATCAGAGCACCATAAAGCTCCATCTCGGAGTCTCGCCTATCGCGACTTGGAGTGACAAAAATCTCCATCTTAGGATCAGCGAGATGCGAGATCACGAAATGATACAGACTGTCAATACACTAAAAGATGTGGACCGTTGATCTGAGCTCGACTGTCACAGAGAAGACGAAGATCCTCAACTGCCAGAGAGGCAGAGGAATCTCAACATAACCTCCAGTAATGTTGAACGCGCGGGGAGAATCACCAGAGAAGCTGAAGAGTCATGATGATGATCAGATAGAGGACTTGAGAGGTGGAGGATAATGACGCGGAGTCTTCATGTAGAGGGATGGCGAACATTGCATGCACAAGGTGCACAGAAGTTATAAATACACGGTACAGAGAAGAGATGGGGTTGATGCTGTTATTCGAGTGATGATAGTTGTTGATGTGGAAAGTGATTCATGTTTGAAGAAGGAAGATAGTGCAACAACTGAATTGCACAGAAGAGGAACTGTGCAGAGAATGGAGATGGCGCACAGAGCATAAAAAGTAGAAGACCAGACAATGCAAGTGATGTGAGCAGAAAGGCAATGAGGCAGACAGAGCAATGAAATGCAGCAGAACAATGATAAGTTGGGTAAGCCATTGTTGAACATTATATCACTGTAATAAGTTTCAGAAGCAAAGATTTATATTTCAGGGTGGTTGGGAGATGCTAGGGAGGACTGTTGTCCTCAGAGGTTCAAGTGGGTGCTTGAACACAGGGAGTTGGTGCTTCCTTCTAGTTGGTGATAGAGAAATCAGGGAGTTGGTGCTTCCTTCTAGTTGGTGCTAGAAAAACCAGGGAGTTGGTGCTTCCTTCTAGTGGGTGTTAGAGAAAACAGAGAGTTGGTGCTCTCAGCAAGTTGCAGCTTTCTAAATAGAGGTTGTAGCCTCATTATGAGTTGGTGCTCATATGTATGATAATGTAAATATTTTAACCATTACTTATCATATAAAGAAAAAGAGGTTTTTACCCTGTATGGGTTTCCTCAGGTAATATCTATCTCTGTGTTTCTCATATATGTGACTGATGTTGAATGTGCCATTGTTTATTTCCCTGCATTATTGTGATCATCATTTAGTGTCTCAGCAAAGAGTTTAAAAGAAGCATAATTGTTTAAGCATGGTAACAACCAATTCACCTCCCCCCCCCTCTCAGTTGTCCAACAATTTGTTCATAGCTTTTCCTCTGTCTTGCTATGAGTAAGACAAGACCTGTGTTCAGATATTTGAAGTTTGGTGTTATTTTTTCCATAGAAATAAAGATTAGACCTATCAGAATTAGATACCTAACTCTTTGTTTCAGTCTTCTTCATCTCCTATCCTCTATCCATCTTCTTTATTAAATCAATTAGACCAATGATGTCATGCCTCTTTGTTTCTTATCTATAAATGAGTGAAGGGTCTGTTTCAGACCATGCATTTTTTCACGATCCTTTTGTTGACCTTTTACATTCATTTAATGGAGGAGTATGCTATGTCATGGATATTTTATCACAAGAATCGATGAAAGGTTTGAAAATTCATGATCACCAACAGGTCATATGGGAGTTGTCAGTTTCCTTTGTCAGCCTGCTCAAAGAAAGTGTGAGAAAATTTCAAATAAATAGACAATTATTGGATTGGCTTCACTGACATTTTCGTATCATTTGATTCAGTGGGAAATTTTCAGTAGTTAGAGTAGGTGATGTATATAAATAAGCTTGACTTCGATCATTAGATTACAGCGGTGGTTTTCAATATGTTTTCAGTTCAGTTTTGAATCTAGTATGGTTTTGTTTTAAAGTATTACGATTCCATAGCCCAATGAATAAATAAGTGGTTTTTCATTCCGAAAAGATGCAAGTAAAGTGACAGGGTTCAGAGTTTGATAAGGATTATTTTGGGTCGCCCAATGGATGAAGGCACTTGGTCTACTGTTCTTGGCGCTTTACAGGAAAGAACCATCCCTAGATGAAGCCTATGTTGGAACAAATATTGAAATTTTGGCTTTCGATAGCTTAAGAGGAAAAATTTTATAGTGTTTAGCTACCGAAAGTCCAGACTTTCGGTAGCTTAAATCGCAGGTTTCATATGCCCTTAGCTGCCGAAAGTGTATTGGCCGAGACCAAACATTCAAGCATCACGCATCAAGCCACATGGAGGAAGAGCTCACGAGGACGCACGGAAAAAATGCAATAAATGGAAATAAAATCACTATAATAAGGTTTCACACAAATGCCACGTCACCATTTCGGGGTTTCGACCATCGGAGGTTTGGCCAATGTAAAAATTTTAACCATTGCTCTGAAACCCGAAATCCTGAAATCCTGAAATCGGGTTTTGGGACTTTTGGTGGCTTACGGCACTCCTAAATCGCATTGTTAACTGCCAAAATCCAAGACTTTCAATGGCTAAGAGACCCCTATTTTCGGACTGTTAGTTGTCGAATCGCAAATTTTTTTTAGTGGATAAACTGCCTTAGCAAAAAATCAGTTTTCTCAGCCGTGGAGAGGCTTTTTTGCACGCTCAAATGGTCGATTGACATATAAATATCCTAAGCGTTCCATTAGTGCATTCAAAAGTTTATTTGGAGCTTTGGAAGGTGGTCAAAATCCCCCCAAAAGATGAGGTTTGTTTTCAGAATAGTGGCTTTTTTTACTGTGCTAAGTCATCATTTTCAAATGATGATTCTGAGCAACTCAAATATCATTTTGAGAAATGGTCAGAGTTTTTTGTTCCTAACACATGAGAGATCAATAACCTCCCTCAGTTTTCCTACAGGTGTCACATATTGGGATAATCGAATCCATCTTCGAGCCCTAATTTTTGGATCTCAGAATTAGCCCATTTGAAACATGTTTTTGAAAGGAAGATCTTGGGAAAATGGAAATGGATCTCAGGAAACCGAGAGAGTTTTTTGGTCAGAAACAATAGATGGAAAAAAACCTCTTTCATTTTATACACAGCTGTCACGATTTGAGAGATACAGAACCATAACCACAGCCCCAGTTTTCAGCAATTTGGCCCATTTTCTATGGCAAAAAGTTTCTGAATTTGATGGTAATTGTTGTTATCTTTTGGGAGGATTTCAACTTCAATACCTACATGAAATGCCTTTTCATTTATAGAGGGATTTATTTTGGAATCCGAATCGTTTTTCAGTTATTCGAAAGGGGGCAGAAGACATATATTATTGTATCTTCTTGAAGAAAAAAAGGGGGGGACAACCCAAGAGCCTTTTGGAGGCTGGGTTTGTAATGCATTGTTTTTCAGCAAATATAGAACAGAATGTCAAGAGATTATACACCTTGTCACTGTCTAATTTTGTCTTCTTCCTGTGTTATTGTTTCTGAAGTTTTCACCACTTCTCTTTCTTCCTTCCATTCATTAATTCAACTTGTAATGGTTACAATTCAGTGATACTTCTATTGTAGCTAATTTAAAGCATTCCTTAAAGTGCAGTTTTTCCTCTGTTTTGTCGTGAGTAGAACAAGACCTGCATCTCAATTGTTTTTCCTTATTTACAAGTTTTATTTGTTCATAGATTTTCCTCTGTCTTGCTATGAATAAGACAAGACCTGTGTTTGGATATTTGAAGTTTGGTGTTATTTCTTCCATACACCACATATGCATTTTATCCAATCTTTGAGGACACTTGCATGCAAGTGATCCGGTTATGGTACACTATGATTTTTTTTCGATTATGGATTATACATGATGATGATGATGATGTGTTGTGACTTATTATTAATTGAGGTATATATACTAGCAGATGCTACTGATGAGTTTTCCTAAGTGTACATGACACATGATAGGTTATAGATGCTGATGGCATCAATGGACTTCCTTGGACTCCAGATTGAGTTAGGGAGTGAATTATGTTTTGATTGAGTATTTCATTTTATGCACTTGTGACATATGATTGATTATAGTATGATTTATGTATATGGATTATTGACACAGTTTTTATCAGTGGATGCAAGATTGACGCTACTTGCTAGTCTGACTCACATAAGGAGTAGAGGGGCCATGCACATAAACCAAACATTGAGGGAGAGGAGTGACAACGTCCCTGTCATATCCTATTAGCACTCCTAGCGTGGTCTAGACTATATGTTAACAATTACCTAGTTCAAGAGGTCCATGCTGTCGTGAGGGAAGACTGAGACAATCACTCATTAATATTTCTAAAGGGCGTGAAATAAAGTAGGGTCCTTATTCCTTAGAATCCATTAGTCTCTCACAAGGTCGACCGAGTGGAGTGTTGACTCCAAGGGGTCGGAAAAACTTCCAAAATCAGTCAAGGGCAAGGGGCACCCTTGGAGCACGTAGGTGCGTCTTGAAGGGCATGTCGCGTAATTAAAAGCTTGAGTCAATAAATCTAGGTGGCCTAGAAAGCATAAAATGATTAGACCTTGTTGGATTTAAAATAATTTATTAAACAATGAATTTATTAATTATAAAGACCAATAAAAGTCTAAGCCTAATTCCAAGACTAAACCTAAGTCTAATTTTAGTTAGGGGACTAAATTAAAATATTAAATAAATTAAAATAATAGAAATAAATCAATTTAAGGAAAAAGTGAATAAAATCTAAAGATTGGATAAAATGCATATGTGTGCATGAAATTAATAAAAGAGATTTTTAAAATAGAAATAAATAAAATATGAGAGAATATGTGTACATCTAGAATAGTAACTAGAGTCAAGCTACCACTAGTCTAACTAGAAGAAGACTCATATTCCAACTCTAACTAAGATCTAGTTAGGAGACACTCATTAAATGAGAATTTGGGGATCAAAGTGACAACTAAGAGCAAAACTAGAAACACATTGGGGAATGTGAGGGAAATTGACTTTTTAAATAAAATAAAATTGGTAATTACTTGTGCAACTTTGGAAGAGTGTGACAAGTGTGTGGGTGAATAATCCTAATAAAATTAATTAAAAATTTAATTAATTGTGCATGTGGATATGTTGGTGTAGGAGGGAAATGGATCTCTCTGATTCTCGGTAAGTTTATGCTGCCAAAATTATTGTGGACCATGTTTTACTTTTGAGAGTTGGGATACCAAGCTTGAAGAATGAGTGGAAGCTCTTCCTTGCAAGGCAAGCTTGGAACTATTGCATTCTGGTTTTTGTGTGTGGCCCCTTTGCAGCTTGAGGGGCTAAGGGGGAAGAAGAGTACCCCTAGCATTGGTTGGGAGGTACCGATGAAGTCTTGGGATTGGAAAGATAAGGACAAGGCATAATGTTGTTGATGACGATTTCTGTCAACATGACATAACCGACAAAGCATTGCTAGACTCCCTCTCCAATGAAATTGCTCGCACATGGTTTCACCCACTCTTGTCAAAATTGGCGTGACCAGCTCAATGAAGCTATTATGGCTCTGGATATATCGTTCATATGGTTTATTTCCGAGGCTATCCACATTCTTAACCTTGTCATTTCGATACTCATAAGTCAGATCCAAATATATTTCTCATGCCTCTCGTTTCCTAAGTATTCTATCATATCTTGAAATTATGACCTTAGCATTTTACCATATCAAAGGATAAAATTATATATTTTATTATCTAACCTTATTTTATTTAAAACCAACATTTAACCTTAACTTCTTAACTTCATTTTCAATTAGTCCACTTCATATTGAAAAATCATCATATAATATCCCTTACCATCATACAACTCCTTATATTCCATGACTCACCTTACCTTCATAGCTTTTACCTTTAATAAAGGTAAAGTAAACCATTATTTAAAGCTCATGTCACACTACTTCCTTAAATTTGCATTGACCCAGTTTTTCAAATTATAACCATGACTTTGGCATCACCCCATGCCATTGAAAAGGAGAGAATTATATCATTATAGTTCACTTTTATTATTTAAATAAAAGAAACCTGATTTTCACTTTATCTTTAAAGGTGGATTAATTTCCTTTATGTTTTGAAAGCATTACATGAAGTCCTATTGACAAAAATTTTCATAAGGACATTGTTTAAGAGTAAGGGAGTAGTAGGAACGATGTTATGACAAGGGTCTGTGTTTAAATCAAAATTGTCTAGCGAATATTTGTATGGTTACCACCATTTTTATCATCCTGCGGTTGAAATTCTGGTGCATTGTTCCATTATAAACTATTATATAATGGGGATATTGCAATTCATTGTTAGATTACAAGATAAAGGAATTCATGTTTGGATTATAAATTAGAAAAAAATTGATATAAAGTTCAATGCGCTTTAAGTTTAGGGTGACATTTCTGTCTCTTCTCCCCTAACTCCATACGAGGTTGAAAATGTTGATATTGAAAACTCTCTAGTCTCTTGACGTCAACAAGCACAAGCTTCAGAGTGAAAATAAAATTTAATCTCATCGGTTTTTGGATTTTGAATACTCTGTTGTTATGGTTATTTACATTTTCATGAATGCCAATTATAATCAGGATCCACTGCTGAGTATTTAGTGTTAAAATCATAACAACATTCTGTATGGTTATTTTAATTTTAGTTTACCGATGCAATGATAACGAAATAATCCTCCGCGAGTTTGTGTCTCCCTTGTTTGGAGAATTCGACCTTACTGAATGGTTCATACTCTCCTTACATTAACTCGGCTGTTATTAATCACATACTTTTCAGTTAATTTCAAAAGTGTTGTTCATGTGCATTCGAGGATAGGATCTTCATAGTTAAGAATAGAATATTATGTCGAGTCTTCTATTCTTATATCAACATGACCAATTGGGTGTATAATTGAGTACGTGTTTGTCAATTTTGCAATACACAAGTTGTGTATTATAAGTCTGTAAGTATACCTAGGTTAAGTATCGAAATGAATTTTTGACTAGAACAATTCTTTAGTGTTTACCCAAATCCCTTTTGTTAATTGGTGATAGGTCATACGTAAATGTTTAGATGTTAAAGGTTGTATTGATAATGATGATTTTATTAATTGTATTAATAGGGTTGAATAAAATAGTTGTATTAATGATTAGAATCAAGGATTGTATTATGATGTTGTACTAAGGAACGATTAAATGATTGTAAAATTATATTGATTATATAGTGGTGTTTTTAAAGCTATACATGATCAATGATTGTGTTAAGGATGTTGCATTAACGTAGAAATATGGTGATTGATTTGAATCAATGGTGTTTTTAAAGCATATGAAATTGTGTTTTTTATTTATGATTAAATATGGTATTAATGAAGGAAATTGTATCGCATACTAGGTTATTTAATAATGTTTGAATTGTAATAACTTTCTTTGATGGATAAATAAAGATATTAATAGATATGAAATGGAATGTTGTTAAGAATTGAGGTAGTTTATTTTACTCAATATGCTAATTAGTATGGAAGTAGTATTCCAACTTTGAAACTAGTTAAGAAGAGAACTTACATATTCTTTTATTAAACTCACAACAAGGTGAGTGTTAATTGTTGATTCGTAGTTTTCATTGTTTCTTTTATAAAAACAAATTACTACCTTTACTATAATCTCTTACATAATTGTCAACATAATTGTCAAGAGAGAGATAGGGTATATTACAATATCTAGATGATGAAATAGTTTGTCTCTTGAAATGTTAAAGGAAGGAAACCTTGTCTAAAATAATGATTGCTTGAATATTTAAATTGCGTTATGATCAAGAATCTTACTGTTTTTTTTTGTAAATAAAAAAGAGAAAATATATTACCTTAAAAACTCCAAAAAAATACATTTATCATTTCTTGCCACTTGTTCCTCCATAGTAGGGAAACCAGAATAGGTGGCTCACACAAACATTTGAAAATCATAACAGTTTTTTCACTGTTTAATTGGCCAGTTGCCATATTACTAACCTAAAACGTGTATGGTGTCATGCACCAGATCTCATGACCACCATGGTTGTAGATATAGAGAATAAAACTTAAAAAAACTGAAAAGAGACTAATCCTAAACTGTAAAATCAGAGAGAAGCTAGAAATTTGGCAAATCTGGATGTCCATCGACGTTGTAGGTGAAGAAAAACTTTTGTCCACAGGTCAGACAATGAATTTTCTCCAGAACATCTATCAAGGCGTCAAACATGAGGTCCATGCGTTGACTGAGAGTGCATTGATTCTGAGTTTAATCCTCCAGGCTTCTCTTCATATCAAATATTAATTGCAGACGATCATCCGAAAAGCGATGGGGGTTGGGCATAGTATGCTCAATTTTCCCATCCACGTCGGCCAGAGGAGTTGTATCCATGTCGAAATCTTCCAATGGAGTTTCTTCCTTGTCCAAACCAGGGATAGAGTTCTTGGAAATCCATTATGCCAGCCAGCTGGGGGGAATTTCTTTCTCCACCAAGAAGCTTCCATGCTCCATATGTATGGATTGGTGTTTGGTGATGATACTGGGATCGATCTAGGACTCTAAGGGTTGTTGCTCATGAGGAGGAATTTTTTCTTCCACTAGGCAACTTCCCATGTCATACATTTTTTCAGAAGGGAGGCAAGTCCTGGGCATGAAGGGAGGGAGGGGGAGTCTCAGTCCAATTTTGGTCTCTTCCATGGAAGCCAATCAGAGGGAGGGGCAGTGAAGGGTCAGGGTGACTGTGCCTCGTGACAGAACTATAATATAGTGGCCCCCAATGGGTTTTCCATGTTGTCTTGGCATGATTGCAGGATGACAATGGGGTAATAGAGGCAAATTCCAAGCAAGTGGAGTCACGCTGGTGAGGAGGAAATTGAGAAAGATGACCAGTAGTGGTGGGGAGGTGACATAAGGAGATCCACCACAGGAATGTACAAGAGACTGAGAGAACAAGAGATCCAACTAAAATTGGTAAATGAAAGAATTCTCAGGAGTTGTTACCTTCATATCGATCAAATGAATGCTAGTGGGGGACGCCATGAAAGTCGAAGTGACATTAGCTCGAGGATGAGTACCCACCACAGAGATCTAGAGTTGGTTCACATGCAGATCCATTAAGTTCCCAGATATAGTGCAAAGCACTACCATAAGTGTAGTGTTAAGGCCCATCATTCAAATGGTGCGGGATGAGGGCAACGACTGTGGGTAATAACTCCCAAAGCTTCCTGCATGCCACCTTTCTCTATGATGCCAGATGTCACCCCATCTGGGGACTCAAGAATCTTACTCTTACTTTAGTATTGAGTGTAGATTTGATTTGGTTATGGGAATAGATATCTCCATGTTCTTCAGAACAGTCGTCAGTCCTAAGAACTTAAATGGCCAAGATCAATCAGATGAATCCTGGACTTGAGTGTTGATTATGTGTCTTGGAGGTCCTAACCTTGCAGGGTAGGTTGAGTGGATAGACTTCTTTTTTATCTTATGTGATATGGTTGATCTATTAGTAACAATGATGTTGTAACTTATTCTCATTGTGTAGTGATGTAGACGAGATTATAATGTGTAATATTGATGTATGTCATTGAGATATAACCCTTGTTCTAACTGTTGATGTTCAAAAAAAAAAATACCACTATTGTACTCACTTATTTTGAAGTCGTAATAGAGGCATTGTTATAGATGATTGGATTGTTGGTGCAATTAGTGATGCACAACAAGAGGGACATCATATAACGATAGAGGAAATTGAGATTTCATGATCTCCAAATAGATAAGATACTTCTTTCAGTGGGATGTGGGCCTATGGTAGTCACTTAAGAGTAGAAGAAAAGGACAGAGGAATGGAAAATTATGATTGTATTGTTAGTGCCAAATTTCATCACAATATTGAAAAGAAACTTTATCTTGGATTCATAAAAGAAATTATTCAATTTGATTATGGTGAGACTGGTCCCATATTATTAAAATGTAAATGGATCAAACCATCTGCAATACAACGTGATGAGTACAGATTTGTATGTGCAAATACACGCCAAGTTTTATCAAAGACTGATGTGTCGTATGTTTCCCCTCTTCAAATTACCCATTCATTTATAATTGATGATGTAACAAGCCTAGGATGGTCGTATTTAATTCAAGTAGAGTCTCATTCGAAAACAAAATTCATGGAATATGTTGATATAATGGTCAATGAGCAATGTACTAGTTTACAAAAAACATTGGAAGAATAAGCTGAAGATGACAATAGAGTTGTATTGGAATAAGAAACTTTGATTCCCAATGAAGAGACTGAGATAGAGAATGTAATGCATGGTCAGGAAAATCTATTGGATGAGTATTATGGATAAAATGAAGTAGATGCATACATGAGTGATCACGATTGTGATGTTGATGGCAATGGAAATTATGATGATGATGATTGGTCACCTTAAATTTATGGAATAAATTTTCACTATGCAAATTGGATTTTATTGTTTTGGCCATGGGATTATCCAATGGTTGTATAAAACTATGTACTAAGATTTGTATGGATTTTATTGTTTTGGCCATGGGATTAGCCAAATGCTTGTTTTCAGTACTATGCAATGTTTCAAATATTATTTTTTAGTTTGAGAAATGCTATGAATTGATGTTTTTGAGTTTCAGTGTTAAAAAAAGTTGGAAGAATTATTCTTTGAATGTATGCCATCATGATGGGCAAACACACACACACACACACACACACACACACACACACACACACATATATATGTTGTATATTAAAAATGACTTTTAGATACATGATTTCACAGATTTCAAAGGGTATTGACTAATAGATGTATGTTCTTGAAATATCTTCAATGACTTAGAGTTTCAATAAACAAATCATCTGTAATTTTTTTATATTTGATCAACCTTTGTTGTACCAAATGTCATCCAAATTATGCTCAAACTTGTTATACCTAACATAAATCTATAAGGATGAAATCACCCTCAGAACTCAGTGAATTACAATCATCCATCAAACAATGATTATCAACAATAGTAGATACCCTTTTGATGAATCTGTTGAAGTGTTGTATCAACATAGAACATAGATTTATGGTGAGTTTATGTTTCAAATATCAAGTATGCCAATAACCTTAAATACTGCATGTCAAAATGGAACCTTGTCAATTTATTTAACACATGTTGGAGATGAATATGGTAGAGAGAAAAGAGATGCCATCTACTTTCTTGTTGGAATTTTTTTAAGGAATTAGGCAGGGATGCTCTTGTAGATTCTCTATTGATATTCTATATCCTTGTTATTTTTAACTAAAAAATAGGGCATTACAATGAATATCTATACATGGAGCTAACCATAAAGGTAGGATAGTATATATGACTACCATGTTGAAAATCCATGGCTTATAAATTTTCCTGGACAACCTATTTTCTTCTTTGTACATGTACTAATGATTTTTTTATGACAAAATGTTCGACAAGGCTATGAAGAATAAGGGGGGGAAACCTAAAATTGGTGAATGCCATGATGAAAATGATGTATATTATGAGCATGTTCGTAAAGAATTATAGATTATTGTTACGATATTTAGACACTTAGGAGTTAGTTAAGATCTACATGGTCTAATGTGTAGTTAGGTAAAAATGTGTTTCTTAGTGTGTTTCTTTAGTATGCATTAATATGCATTTGTAGTTAGGAAATCTGATGGACATGATATGTTACCGACATAGAGTGATCTGATGATTTATATTCTCCTCGATCTTAGTGGCCATTGATTTGTGGCTTAACACCCGATTGGTCCATGATCTCTATTTAAAGAGCATGGAGGGTCATTTTCCGATGATCAATTGTGATAAAGTCTCTTGTAAAATATCTTTGTAATCTTTTTATTTTGCATTAATAAACTGCTCCAAGTGGCTGCATTGGTTGGGGTCGTGGATGTTTCCCTATAGGGGTTTTACCACGTGAAAACATCAGTGTGTTGATATTTGATCTGGTTATGTGAGTGGTTACTTAAGGTGTTCATCGTCCGTTTGAATACCTGTGTTTTCGAACATGGTATCAGAGCCTGTTTGAAGACTTACTCCTATTGTAGATCAAGATCGTGAAGTCGAGTTGCCTCATCTCCATTTTATGTAATTTTCGTACATTTATAGGCTAGGATGACTATTCCATTACATCCAGAGCACTTGTTTCAGTTTGGAAAACTTTTCGTTTCACTCGAAAATGTTTCCATTTTCCCAAGATACGACCATTTCAGTCAAATCCGAAGGTATAAAGCCTACATAAGCATTTTTAAAATTTTTGCAGAGTATTATTTTGGTTTTATATTATTTATTTCCGGGTTGCTAGTATTTTAGATCTGTGTATTCTCTTTTCCCCGCTCCCTGTGCGATCTCAGCAAATCAAAAATAGATAGGAAAAGGTGTATCTTCTAGGTAAGCTAACCGAGATCTAAACCTTGTTATCATCGATAAACGAAATTTTTTTCTTGTGTGAAAAGATCTTTTTTAGCATGCTCTCCAGGGCCGTCTTCAACAACAACAACAACAACAATCCTCTTGCTAAAAAATACAATATGTTTTGCTATACCATTTGGTTAAAATTTTCATAAGGAGAGTGTTTAAGAATTGAATCTAAAGCGTTGAAAGTCATTTTTTCTAAGGGAGTAGTTGAAAGTCATTTTTTCTAAGGGAGTAGTAGGCACGATGTTATGACAATTGTATGTGATTAAATCAAAATTGTTGAGTGAATATTTGTATGGTTACCACCATTTTTATCATCCTGCGGTTGATATTCCGGTGCACAGTTCCAAAACCGCTTAAGATCGACATGGCCAATTATCCAACTATAAACTATTATATAACAGGAATATTGCAACTCATTGTAAAGTGGAAAAGAAGGAACTCAAGCCTTGGGCACACAAAACGTTGAATGAATCTTGAAAGAATTCATACAGGAACCTTGGACCTAATGTCATCCTTTGGAGTGCATCAGTTAATTGACAAGGATGGGCTTAAAAAATTTCCCATGGATAAGATTGCTTCAACACAAATATAGAGGATTGATGAACCTGTTTATGTGTTGCAACTAGCTAGATACTTGGCTTCTCTTTATCCATTTATTTTTAGTATGGATATTGGTATAAGCATTCATATATCATGAGTTTGTTTATTTCTAGTCCCTTATTGAAGGACTGCAATATCACGTTGATAAATAATTGACACGATCAAATAACTCTAGGAGAGATCAACATATAGATATGTGTTGCTAAAAAGGATAGCAACACTTGTGGAGACTCCAGATGAAGATGTTATTCTTGTTATAGATCGTTTCTCTGCAGACATGGACAACCAGACGAAGCTCTGACCATGACGACCAAGATAGTCAAGATGGTTCTTACATACCAATTCATGTTTCGAGACAACTCTTCCAAACGAGATAATAAAAAAATAAAATTGAGTTGAGGTTGTAAAGTCTCGACATATGATGACGAAGACTTGTAGGAAGCAAAGTTTTTTTGGGGGATACAACCCTCATCGCCAGAGTTTGAAATTTTCCTCTACATTGCTCAACAACTCAAGACACAATGAGATTGTCTCTTTTTTTTAAAATATAGGATTGATGAAAATATACAGAACTATTATAGTCAGATAACTTTGATATAAGATTGTAGATATGGGCGTTGGGAGGAGTTTCAGACACTTGTATCGCATAAGGAAAATTCCACCAGTAGCACGAAATAACCATATCGATTAATTGAGTGCAACATACTCATATTCATTAACAATTTTATTGCATGAAAATGATCACTATGCGGTGCTTACAACACGAAGAGATCTAACTATATCTGGGTGTGATGTTGTTAGATTCGAGATACAAAAGGCGACAGTGTGAAACCTGGAACAAAGTATGGCGCGGAGAAATTATTCTCACTGGAAGTGTATGGGATTGAGATGAGAGTTAGTCTAAATTTGGATGGACGTCGATTTTAACATTCAATTCATTTTTTATTTATAAAAGAGAGGTATTTTGCTACAGTAACAAATTATTACACGGAATGCAAATGATAATGCACACGAACACATCAGAGACAGACATGTCAATGTAATTTGGTTATGGGACAGTTCCTCACAGTTTGAAATTCATGTTACGAAAGTAATAACTGAAGGAGTGGTCCACCCAAGGGGATAAAAGAAAACAAAGTGAAACGATTCGAGGAGGATATTGTTTTGAAGACAGAGATTTATGAAGAAGAAAAGTTAGAAAGATTTCCAAGAGAGAACTTTGGCAGAAATTTCAGAGTAGTATGCTCGGAGTGTTGTGAGGATTGTTGTATTTCATTATTTTCTTATATGTTCAGCAAAGATTGATGAAATTGTCAGTAGCATGGGTCTTGCAAAGCAAGAAAGGATAAGCGAGGATGAGTTTGCTAGCCTTCACAAGGTAAATATTTACTTGTTAAATTTGTTGTATTAACACTCCATTTGTTCGACGCTAATTGGTTTCTATATGTAGGTGTATTCCTTGCGATTCACCACCATTTCTCTATTACACTTTTGGCTCAACTTTTTTTTTCCTTTTCATGCTTGGTCTTTCTATTTTACGTTACGTCTAGAAGGGATAAAGACCATATATCTGGGCCTAGTCTACGCAGAGACTTGCAGATTTTAAAAAATTATGATTTTGTATGGGAAGCTTTTTAATGATAATCAGTTCTTTCTCATTCTAAATATCTCTTTTCTTTTTTCTTTAAAGACCTCATTTTCCGTTGTCTTCATTTATTTAACACTTTGATTTCAGAATAACAAAAAACATAGATAAAATTTTAAAAAAAGAGACAAACAAAACATATTTATTTGGATATAATCATGTCTATAAAGTTTTATTTACTAGATGATTAGTGTGCATAAATTTTGTTTATTTTACTTTTTAAATTTTGATTTTTTTTCCTCCTAAATTATAAATAAAACAATAAAAAAATTATACCATAAAAAATGTTATTTCTAGAGTCTTCAAATTAATCGTTATTCAATAAATTTCTATTTTAATTAAAATTACTTTAGGACTGGCATATTGTATTAATTTCCCTAACTTTGGTAACTTTGTTTTAGTTACTTTTGCTAAAACAAAACAATGGATTTTTTTTTTTTACATGTTATTTATTCAATTTCATTACTCCAAACCTCACATAAAAATAATTGAATTGTATATAGCATAAAATCATAAAATCACATAAAAATTAAATATTGTTAAAAGGTTAGATTACAAGGCAAAGGAATTCATGCTTGGATTATAGGTTAGGAGAAAATTGGCATAAAGTTCAATGCGCTTTCTTTTCCAGGGCTCTAAGTCTAGGGCGACATTCCCGTCTCTTCTCACCTAGCCCCGCGAGAGGTTGAAAATGTTGATGTTGGAGACTCTCTAGTCTCTTGGCGTCAACATATTTTTTGACGACCATATTGGGGAGAACCATTCAATTGTTCATTCCTAGTTTTTGTTTTAATTCTTTCAATTTTACTCTTTCTAGACCTCAATGTCTCAGCCGATTGGAAGCATGTTTGGTGGTTGTAACCATGTGGTTTTAGCTACTAACCCTGGGAAAGGCATTCACAACTATGGTATGTTTGAGTTTGAAGAAGACCTAAACAATTCTCCTTGGTTTGTGCCCACTCCCTTGAAGTTCGCTCACCTGGTGAACCCTTTACCTCATAAATTCAAGAATCATTCTTTTTTCCCTTCATTTTGATATGCCTCCAGCATACACATTGTGGACACTCAGTGTGTTGGTTCTTTCCCTCAACACACATCCATGACAATTTTCTAGCCTCGTAACCATCTTGTAAAGTTTTGAAGAGTTATCCCTTTGGGTTATACAATAAGAACAAACCCCCTCATACTTACCACTTTCCATGAGTTATTCCACAAAGTCACTATCCATGAATATCTTGACCTCCATCATGTCTCCCCTTGTTGTATAAATTGGTTCACCTAACCCTATTGGCCTCTTCTTGTTCCACATCGTGTCACCCATAGTCCCGTCGTTACCCTTCCCCTTTCCCTTTCTTCTTGAGAATCAATGATCGTAAGTTATTGTTTGAAGCTTGCACACCACTGTAAGCGACGTGCATCTATTGGTTGGCAATTATTGATGAATATTTTTGTGAACAGGACATAGCCAACAAAGAATTACTAGGCTCCCTCTCCAATGAAATTGCTCGCACATGGTTTCACCAACTCTTGTCAAAATTGGCACGACCGACTCAACAAAGATATTATGGCTCTGGATCTAAAAGTCTTGTTTAATATACAACCTATATATATATATAGGTTGTATATTAAACAAGACTTTTAGATACATGATTTCACATATTTCAAAGGGTATTGACCTATAGATGTATGTGCTTGAAATATATTCAATGAATTAGAGTTTCAATAAAGAAATCATCTGTAAAATTTTTATATTTGATCAACCTTTACTTTACCAAATGTCATCCAAATTATGCTAAAAATTGTTATACCTAGCATAAATCTATCAGGATGAAATCACCCTCAGAGCTCAGTGAATTACAATCATCCTTCAAACACTGATTATCGATAGCAGTAGATACCCTTTTGATCAAACTCTTGAATTGTTGTATCAACATAGAACACAGATTTATGGTGAGTTTATGTTTCAAATATCAATTATGCTAATAACCTTAAATACTGCATGTCAAAATGGAACCTTGTCAATTTACTTAACACATGTTGGAGATGAATATGGTAGAGAGAAAAGATATGCCATCTAATTTCTTGTTGGAACTTTTTTAAGGCATTAGGCAGGGATGCTCTTGTAGATTTTGTGCTGATATTCTAGATCCCTATGATTTTTAACTAAAAAATAGGGCATTACAATGAATATCTATACATGGAGCTAACCATAAAGGTAGGATAGTATATATGACTACCATGTTGAAAATCCATGGCTTATAAATCTTTTTGGACAACCTATTTTCTTCTTTGTACATTTACTAATGATGTTTTTTATGGGAAATGTTCGACAAGGCTATGGATAATAAGGGGGGGGGGACCTAAAATTGGTGAAAGCAGTGATGAAAATGATGTATGTTATGAGAATGTTCGTACTAAAGATTTATAGATGTTCATAAAGAATTATAGATTATAAGGATGGGACATATATGGTATTATATATTTTCATTAGATTGTTTGATGGGACAATTTTAGTTGTCTTTGAGCATTCTTCCAATCCTATTTGGATTTGGGTTTATTCATGTTGATCCACATCACATAGACAAAGTTTCTTCGTTATGTAATTATTTGGATGGCTTTGTCTCATTTGTATCTTGTGGGGTAGATTTTGGTTTCCACAATTTCAATTGTAGGTCTTTGTCTCATTGGATTCATAGGGGATCTACCACTTCCTACCTTATCTCTAAGCAAGGTCATCATCTGCATCATGTTTTTTTAGCATAGAATACAACAACACTTCCCCTCTCTCCTTCAAAATGGCCTTTTTGACACCTTTCTAGTCATCGATATGTTATGAGATAGGGACTGAACTATTAACGCCACTTCAACAGATCATATCCACTTAGATATTTGATAACATTCATGAGTGGATAAAGAGACATCGAATGATCAAAACTGAAATATGTAACCACCTTTTAGTTGATTCGTGAAAATATTTTTTATCTCACTATCAATTGATTCAGGGATGATCAACTAGAGAATTATTTAATTCATCAACCAAGGATCAAAAGTCTTCATGAGATTGCATGCAATATATGTACTTGTCTCATACTTTCTTATTACTAATTTTTATAATTCTCTATAGAACAAAATTGAAATTAATTCTACAATTTAAGTTGTAATTACTCTGCAAATCACAATTGCATATATGTTTCATAATTATAAACTCAATTATATGAATAGGGTAAACATTGAGAAATAATTATTATCTATTGGATGAAAAGCACACTTACAACAAGCTAAATATAAGTAAACAATGTTTTGATTATGAATATTGATAAATCTATAGAATATATATAGAAGTATAACCATACAAAGATCAAACTAGAACCAATTCAAGCCACTTTCATGTTGAAAGTTCTATGACTGTATTTTATAAAAACATGTGCAACTGCAAATCATATTTGTAGAGGTGAGGCAGATATCATGCTAGCTGGTGGTACTGAAGCAACAATTATTCACATTGGTTTGGGTGGTTTTGTTGCATGCCGAGCCCTATGTCAGATAAATGATGATCCTTGGTCTGCCTCAATTCATTGGGACAAAGATCGAGATGGATTTTTTGTGGGTGAAGGTGAAGGGGTGTTGGTAAGTATAGAATGACAAACTTTTTTTGTTAGTGTTCTACATTTTCAATGTTCATTAAGTTCTTGGCCATTGAAAATTTCAAAGGATTACCCATATTGCATAGTAGATAAGAAGACCCGTTTGTGTTACCTAGTCTTCATATGCAGGATAAAAATGCTAGGTAAAAAGGCAATAAGTAATCAAAGAGTAGAATCTATAAAATGAAAGCACATGAAATTTTTAAATTTCTTATGACTATGATCTAATCTACAACTATTTAATCTGGATTTTAATTGGCCCAAACAGGATGATGGTAGGTCTACCTTCCGTGGAGAACTAGGAAAAAATTCTTATGACACTCCTTGCAAAATAGACCCTTGAGGAAGTTTTTGACTTCAAGGAGCTTGCAACCATAACAAAAGGATACATTGGCAGTGACTTGAAGGCAGGATAGAATTACTGGAAGTACATCGACAAATTTATGTTGATGCTATAAAAATTGATGAAGGGTAGAAAATGACCCTGAATTGCATGTTCCTTGAATTTAAGTTGTGGTTCAATATAAATATTGCTTGCACCTTTTTTTTAAATATCCTTCAATTGACGATGTTCATAATCTGATATCCATATATATATGCAGTTGGTCAAGGAATTATGCCTTAAATTCCCTATAGAGTTATTTTACTAGATTCATCGAGAGCATAACTTATAAATTTTTTTCGGGTCATATTTACTCTTTACAATTGAAGGTTGGGACTTTAAATTCAACTAGCATTCACAATGTTCAAATATTTAGGAATATGATGGAGTGGAAAAAGGTAGTGTTTTTAACCTTAGGTAATCTTGCGTTTCAACCTATGATCCCCTAATTAAGATTGATATCATTCTTCATGTTTTGTTTAGGTGGAGTATGATTTTCAATATTACACAATGGACATGCCAGTTGATATCCAAGTTCCCATACTCGCATATGAGAAATCTAGTATGATCCATTATAGACCTACATCATATGTGGGTCCCTTAAGTCCAACTCCATTGGAGAAACAACAATGGAAATTGTACTTGACTATGTCAAAATCATTTGACCATACCATTGAGCCTTCCATGCAACAGGTATTGTTAAATTAACTTGCATATTATGGGAATATATCTTCCATGTTATAGAAGTTATGGGAATCAGATGAAGTAATTGAAGTGTGTTTGTATCAATCATAGCAGGCTCTGTTTGTATCAATTTGAACTAGATTCTCTCACTAAATGAATTGACAAAGTGACTAATATAAAAATGCTATGTTCCTTTTATGTATCGGGGTATACTTCTATTGATGGTATACTTTTATGTATTGGTTCTTTTCATTCAAAACATAATACCTGTAACATAGGCCATTATAGACATTTGAATAAGATTTATTGTGATTAGTCCATTGAAATGTAGTCATTGGACCTACTCCTAACAAGCCACTTTCATGTTGAAAGTTATGTGATTGTATTTCATAAAAACATTTGCAGTTGCAAATCACATTTGTAGAGGTGAGGTAGATATCATGCTAGTTGGTGGTACTAAAGAAACAATTATTTTGATTGGTTTGGGTGGGTTTATTGTATGTTGAGCCCTATCTTAGAGAAATGATGATCCCTAGTCTACCTCAAGGCCTTGGGACACAGACCAAGATGGATTTTGCATGGGTGAAGGTGTAGGAGTGTTGGTAAGTTTAGAATGAAAAAACATTTTTTGTTAGTGTTCTGCATGTTCAATGTTCATTACATTATAGCCACTTGTTCTATGTTAGGCCTTGTTATTGATGTCATATACCTCTAATTAACTTGAGGAAAATAGACTATATGTTAGGGTATCCAAAAAAAATGTTTGTTATGTTTGTATTGGAATCAACCATCTTTTAACAAAGTGATTTTATGGATTTGTTAATTATGTAGGAGAAGGATGAGAACCTTAGTGGTGAACAAGTGAGGGAAGAGTTGACAGGTGTAGTTTCTGTCAAAGTTCCAAAACTAAAGTTTGAGGGGCAAAAAAAAGTAAGTGAAGTTACCTTGATGTCTTTAACTTATGTAGAAACTATGTTGATATATATTTTTTTGTCTTATTTAGAATTTCTCTTATCAAGTGATTAACTGAATTTTAGCTTGTGTAAACTACATTGTTTTAATATGTCAACTTTATATGAATTGATGTTTTTCTTTGATGGGAAATTGTTCCTGGAAATATACTAATATTTTATATCTTAGATGTTGATAGACAAGGTTAGGAAATCCATAGGTGAGGAGGATTGTGGACTAGGTTGTTCAGGAATATCTTACAGAGTATTGGGAATGCAATACTCTAGTTCTAGAATCCATTCTCTCAAAGGATTTGAATGCATACAAGGTACTGTAAAGCAAAAATTCTCTGTATTTAAAAGTATTCATAATTTTTTCTAAGTTTAGTTGTTTTATAATTAACAATCAACTATTCTTTCATGTTGATTTGGAGTAATGGAATATTTAAGAACACCCAATTGTATCCATCTATATGTTTATAAATGCATGCATGATGTCTGTGTGTGTGTTTGTGTGGATGTTATATATATTCAAATATTTCAGACAAGTATTTTGAATATCAATTAGTTTTAGTTGGATTTGTTTGTGAGAGATTTAACATTTTCATTATCATTTTTCGTTATTATATTGTTTCATATATCCCCTAAAGATTCTCTTGTTTTTTTGTTTTTTTTTCTAGTGGTTTTTGCAGTCCTAATGCAATTGAGGCTTTTACATAGGAGACAAAAAAACATCTATTGTCAAAGTGTCAAGGAAAGTGAACTGACTTTGTTCGTGTAGTGGAGAAGATTGTTGAGGTCTACGAGAATCTAAAGATGGAGAGGCAAGAATAAAACCAAAGTACTATTGATGAACTAGAAGTTAATATTGTCATGGAAAAGTGTTAGTCCATTAGTGTTGATATTCAGTTGAAAACTCATATTTGTTGTAATACTTGACATTTCATATAATATAATTTATGTGAACTTAAAATTTAAATATATGTTTTTACTTTTGTAACATCCCTCTCTACTGAGCACACTTTTATTGACATATTCTTTGAGAAAACTTTCATGCAATTGATCTGGTTATGGTATATTATGATTTCATTTCGATTATGGGTTATATACAATGATGATGTATTGTGACTTGTTTTTAAATTGATGTATATGTATTGATAGATGCTATTGATGAGTTTACTAAGTGTGCAGGACACATTACAGGTTATGGATGATGATGGCATCAATGGATTTCCTTGGACTCCAGATTGAGTAAGGGAGTGGATTGTATTTGTTTGAGTATTTCATTTTATGCACATGTGATATATGATTTGATTACAGTATGATTTATGTATATGGATTTATGACATTTTTTTTGTCAGTGGATGCAGGATTGAAAATGCTTGCTAATCCAACTCACATAATAAGTAAAGAGGCCATGCACAAAAACCAAACATTTGAGGGAGAGGTGTGGCATCATCCCTATCACAACCTACTAGCACTCCCATCGTGGTTTGAATGATAGGTTAACAGTTACTTAGTTCATGAGGTCCATGATGTCATGAGGGTGGACTGTGATAGTCACTCACAAAGATTTCTAAGGGCCGTGCAATAAGGCAAAGTCCTTATTCCTTAGAATCCCTTAGTCTCTCACAAGGTCGACCGAATGGATTGTTGACTCCAAGGGTCAAACAATGTTCCAAAAAACATTCTAAGGTGAGTGGAACTCTTGGAGCATAGGATTTCTTCTTGAAGGGAATGTCACATAATTACAAGATGAGTTAAATAAATCTAGGTGTCCTAGAAAACATTGAAATGATTGGACCTTGTTAGAATAAAATAATTAATTAAAACAGTAAATTATTAATTATAAAGCCTAAAAAAAGTATAATACTAAGTCTAGACTTGATCCAGGTGGATATCGGTGGCCACCCACCTTTTTCGACTGGCTCAAAACAATTTTCTGACAATTTTGGCAATTTACTATTTTTAGCAGGTTTTAACTTCCGAGGCCATTTTGAGGGCCTAAATGAAGGTTTTTTGAGATCAAGATTCTCAATGATAGCCAAATGCATATTGAGCCCCCAAAATGAATCTCCTTGATGATACCTTTCCAACAAGCTATCATACGCCTAAAATAGAGATTGTATGCAAAAGTTACGACCCCGAGAAGTTGATGTACTAACTTACCCAAACGGGGCCCACATGACTTTTGGCGCTTCATCTCCTAGGGTTATATTTTTGGATGTCTAAGGATTTTGGCATTCCTGTTTATTGTAAAAAGGCCTTCAAAGCCTCATTGTACTCATATTCTTGCGAATGCGAGTAGCCGTCACATCTCTTCTCAGAGATAAGATGCCACCATTCTAGCGAGCCTTTCACTCTGTATTTTTACACTCTCTGTACATTTATTTCATTAATAGAAATCATGTATTACTGTATCTCTGTGTTTATGGTTGCATCTTTGATATATTTCTGTGATATTATTAAATATCTGCAAAATCTCTGTGCATTTCTTTATTATATCTCCGATCTCATTTTGTGCCAAAAATAATCCGGATCAAGATTAAGTCCAAGTCTAAGTTTTATTATGGAACTAGTTAAATATTAAATAAATTAAAAGGTTTGAAAATAAAATCAAACTCTAGGATGAAGATAAATAAAAATTTAAAAGAATGGTTAAAATGAACACATGTGCATGAAATTAATAAAATGGATTTTAAAATAGAAATTAAATAAAACATGAGAGAATAAGTGCACACATAGAATAAGAATCTTGAGTCAAGCTACCACTAGTCTAACTAGAAGAAGACTCCTAATCCATCTCTAACTAAGATCTAGTTAGGATACACTTATTAAATAAGAATTTTGGGAACAAAGGGACAACTAAGAGCGAAAATAGGAACACATTTGGGAATGTGTGGGAATTTGGGTTTTTAAATAAAATAAAAATTGTATTTACTTTTGCAACTTGGGGAGAGTGTGACAAGTGTGTGGGTAAATTAAACTAATTAAGAAAAATAATTATTGTGCATGAGGCCATGTGTAATTGAGGATTTTTTCTATAAAACAATTGGGGTAGAAGGGAAAAGAATCTCACTTATTCTTGGTAATGTTATGCTACCAAAATTATTGTGGACTATTTTTTACTTGTGAAAGTTGGGATACCAAGCTTGTAAAAGGAGTGGAATCTCTTCCTTGCGAGGCAAGCCTTGGAGCTATTGTTTGTTGGTTTCTTGTGTGTGGCCCCTTTGCAGCGCAAGGGGATAAGGGGGAATAATAGTACCCACCTTAATTCGAGGAGTGGAACGCATTAGCTGTCCGCTCCGGTTGGACAGGAAGGGTCGAAGAAGAGCAATCATTCTTAGGACCAAAAAGTCGGGCGGAAAAAGGGGAGAGCTCTCCGTTCCTGTCCTGGTTCTCTTGTAGCTGGATAGCCTAGAACTACAAGAATCCCCGAAATGGGATTTCAACTCAGCACCTTTTTGGAAGAGTTGCTCTTTGGAGAGCACAGTACGATGAAAGTTGTGAGCTATGTTCGGGGGGGAGTTATTGTCTATCGTTGGCCTCTATGGTAGAATCAGTCAGGGAGGCCTGAGAGACGGTGGTTTACCCTGTGGCGGATGTCAGCGGTTCGAGTCCTCTTATCTCCAGCCCGTGATCCTAGCCAATACAATGGTATATGATAGCACAAAATTATTCAGATCCGGCAGTTTGATTTATGATTTCT
>ML792469.1:771029-797794 GCA_009831015.1 Picea engelmannii | reverse complement strand
CGTGAGACAGTTCGGTCCATATCCGGTGCGGGCGTTAGAGCATTGAGAGGACCTTTCCCTAGTACGAGAGGACCGGGAAGGACGCACCTCTGGTGTACCAGTTATCGTGCCCACGGTAGACGCTGGGTAGCCAAGTGCAGAGCAGATAACTACTGAAAGCATATGAGTAGGAAGCCCACCCCAAGATGAGTGCTCTCCTATTCTTACTTCCCTGAGAGCCCTAGTCGTGAACACGACTGGGACAACGACGGGTTCTCTGTCCTTGCAGGGGATGGAGCGACAAAAGTATTGAGAATCCAAGATAAGGTCACGGCGAGACGAGCCGTTTATCATTACGATAGGTGTCAAGTGGAAGTGCAGTGATGTATGCAGCTGAGGCATCCTAACAGAATGTACAGTACTGGTGACATATCTATGGTTAGAAAGATGGATTGAGAAGAAGTGCAAGTGGATGAAGGACATCTACACACATCCATCATCGTCGGTGTAGGTATTTTAGTTTTTGAAGATATAATTTGTATGAGAGTAAATTGGTACATTATAATTTTGTAAATCACTATGGAACTATTTGTAAATTGGTATAAATAGAATATTTGTTGTAGATTTCATGAAATCTAGAAACTAAATTACACTGTCGCTATCATATCATTAGGCCATTATGGAACAAAATTTGGGTATTCGTTGTATGATCAAGATGTCCTCTGAAATTTTAAGTACATATGATCGATACAAATTTACCTATAACCCAGAATTGGATTCAATGGTATGCTATCCATTATTGTGAAACTTGAGTTTCAGAAATTCGCATGGCCACTATTAAACTATTTTCGTTCTAGAAATTAAATTTTTAATTGTCGTTAATTTAATTTCTAACTCAGAATTCGAAACTCTGTAGTTGCTATCATTTAATTTACAATCCATAAGTTAGACCTCTCTCTGTCTATTCATTGTCATTCTTTTAGTAAAAATTAGATTTATAATTTTATATGAATATTGTCAATCAAATTTTACAGTGCAGAGTTCCGAGGGTCCTTGTTCGCTTCCAACCAATATTAATCCCCCAGTATAAAATCTTTTTGTGATTGAGGCCGATTTATTACTTACCCGATTAGAGAATTATACCTGATCATTGCCTATTAAATTTTAGCTCTTGAGTTTTTAAAAATATTTATGGTTGCTTAAAGTGGTTGCATTTAAAAAAAAATGAGTTTGTTGTTTACTGTGATGATTCCGTTTCGAAATTAAATTCTCAGGAGCATTGTAGTCTAAATCTGGTACGCACTCCTAAAATTGAACTTCATAGAGAATTGAGAATTATGTCCAATTCATATATACATACTATCATTGTATCGGTGCCAACTTCACTTACAGATCCGAAGTTAGAGATTCATGTAAACTTGTTTACCTTCTGGAAATTAGATTTTGTCGGATTTCAATCTATCCTAGGACTTCATCTTATATGTTATAAATATCATATTCTAAGACAGTATCATCTTAGATCTACTAAATGATAGTTGGGAAAAAAAGTACAAAGTTACCGTTTGTATCTGTCATATCCATATTGAGAGATACTCACTCAAACACAGATTGATAGTAGTGAAATTAAATTGCCAAAGCCAAACTAATAGTCGTATGATCTTTTTATGCATTTTTCTTGGAATCAAAAATTTGTAGGAATTTTTATGGTTTCTTTAATTATGTGCAATTGGTGTCGACGTCAAAATGATAGCCAACCCACACTCTTTATCCATCAATGATTTTTGAAGGGTGCTCAAAACTCTTTTACCCAAATGTATAAATATATGTAACATGTGCCCAAATGACGCTGTTGAGAATTATTATTTGTTGTTGAAGAACTCTTGTAGAGAGTTCCTGAAGAGAATTGCATATGCTTATCTTTGAGTAATTGGGTAATGTTGTGTTATTTTATTTCTGTGTTTCATATTCTTGTGTGTGTATTTCATGGATTTGAATGAACCTCTAATGCTCTATAAGTTTCAATTGTTTCTCTTCTAAATCACTGGTACAAGGAGTGCATAATGGCCACACAAGGAGTGTGAAGGCAGAGTCTTTTTAGACTTCGTAGCTCAGGAGAGATAATGTTGATAGTTCAGAGTGAGTGCAATGAGTGCACACATACTCATATGAGTAAAAAAGATTGAGAAGACCCTTGCAAGGTGTGCACAGGGCCAACACTTAGTCTAGTGTTGAAAAAGTCTCAAAGGTAGATGAACGTAAGGAGTGCGTGGGAATATTTCTTAAAAATATTCAAGTGTCAAGTTTCCAGAGAAGCGCAATGCATGCTCTAGAGGCCCAAATTACTTTGAGTGATAAAGCTCAGGAGAAATGGCGAACATAATTCTTTGGATGGAAGAACCCTTTCATTGTCAGGATGAGTGGACGAGATCCGCTCGAGGAGGAATTGAATCTTTCCTAACTGTCAGATTTGGGAAATTAGTGTGGGTACTAACCCCTGAATCCCCTCAGGATTTGTGCATTCATCAAATTCCTTGTGTTGCATGCAAAGGAGATGGATCTCCTGAAGTACCAGGATATGGAGTGAATCTGGATCGTCCATTTGTGAGGACACATGTCCAGAGATACAACGTTGTTCTAAAGTCTGACAATTCGATTGAGTTGGAGTGTGATTGCAGAAGTGTGTGGAAATCCCAAAGTTCTGAATCCTGAAACAGATCCGAGCCATTGGTGCAAAGAGACACGTGTCAACAGATCTTGGAGTCTAGAGATATGACACTCTAGAGGAAATTGAGTGTAATTCCTATGGTTCGAGAACTCCCGAACACCCGAAGGTCAGAGTAGATCTTGATCGTCCATTTACGAGGATAAGTGGATTGTTGATCATAACCCTTCCTGAGTTCGCTAGTTCGAAACTTTGGAGGATTGGAGGTGTTGTGCTGTGAAAAAAACCGAATCCTGGAGTGCGGACTAAATAGCGGTCTTTTATTCAAGGCGGATGTCATCCATTCGATTTGTAAGTCCATATTTCGTGAATTCGAGGGAATTGCATGTTGGAGTGGGTAAATCTCCTGAAGTGCAGAGTCCCGAAGCTTCCGAGAGCCGTAGATCTCAACACATGATTTGAATCGTTGATTTCTGCCATTATTTGGCTGTTTGCGAGTTCAATATTCCGTAGAATCCTATTCTGTTGTTGTTAGAACTCTTGAAGCCCGAAGCTTCAAAGTGTCGTAGTTTCTGCGGGTTAAGAGCTTAGCCCACAGATTTGACTCGAAATCATGAGGATTCCTTCACTGAAGTGACAATACCCTCGCAAATTTGAATTTTCACACAGGGAGAGAGAATAAGGCCTATGGTACATATTTTTGAGGGTTCAGAAGGGACCCGAGAGCTAATTCAGCTCCCTACTATGAACAATCCTTAGACTGGGAGTTCGTGCGAGCCCTAGGAGGTGGTGGGGGTTTGCGTCAAGTGGTATCAAAGCCTTATTTTGTCTGCAGATAGCAGGAAAGAAAAGAGACTTATACGATATCATTGAGTGGTATTGAGAAAAGAAATTAAGACCTGTTTGAAAGAAAACTTGGAACCATGCCACCAAAAAGATGCAGAGAGAGACCAATAGTAAATGCAAGAATGGAAGAGGAAATGAGACAACTTCATGCAAGGTTTGATGCCATCGAGATAGAACATAGAAGAGAACCTAATGTTGGTGAAGTCAGTGAGTCTAAGAATGAAGATGTCGAAGAAGAAAAATTTGCAGGAGAAAAAACAACAAAGGAGCGACCGTTGAGAGCTCTTGTCAAGATGGGAACCAGAGAAAAAATGGAAGTACCAATGTACAAAGGTAATTTGGATGTCAAAGAGATACTTGACTAGATAAGTTATTTAGACAAGTACTTTGACTATGATGAAATTGATGATGAAAAGAAAGTGAAGCATGTTGTGGCCAGATTGAAGGTACATGCAACATTATGGTGGGATGAATTGCAAGTTGATAGAAGATGCAAAGGTAAGTCTAAAACCAAGATTTGGGATAGAATGATAGCTAAATTGAAATATAAGTCCATACCCAAAGATTATCAAGTAAATCTGTTCAAGAAGCTACAAAATATGAGACAAAGGTTTGTTGGTGAAATAATACACCGAAGAGTTCTACAAGCTAAACATAAGAGAAGGACATAGAGAAAATGATGAATAAAAGGTTACTCGGTACATTAATGTCCTGAGATATGAAATCCAAGATAAATTAACATGATGACTATGAAAACTATGGAAGATGATTATCAAGTATTCTTGAAGGTAGAGGAAACGTTGGCGAGAAAGCAGAGTAAAAGGAACAGAGAAAAAATTCCTAGCAAAGGTAGAGGATATGTAGAGAAAAGTTTTAGAAGCCTAGAGAAGAAGTTGGGAGATATCATAGTCAGACGGAGAGAAGAGGAAGTTATAGAGGAGTAAACTATGGTTGAAAAAAAAAAATTCCCAGAGGAAGAGGAAGAGGCAGAGGAGGAGAAGTGAAGTGTTATACCTGTGGAAAGACATGACACATCTTTTAGGAATGTACTAAGAAGAAGAATGTAGGAGCTGGAGAAGCTCACATTTTTGAAGTGCAGAAGAATAATGTGAAGACAGATATTAAGGAAGAAGTGGCAGAAGAAGGAATATCACTCATGATGAAGAAATTTCTCATGAAGCTAGAGAAAGAGGTAAGAGAACCAGTCCAGAGGAAAAAAAAAATTAGAACTCCTTGCAAGACCAGAGATAGGGTATGTAAGGTGATCATAGACAGTGGAAGCACTGATAATTTGGTATCCACAAAGATGGTGGAAAATCTAAATTTGGATACGACAACACATCTGAATTTGTACAAGGTGTCATGGTTTCAGAAAGGAAATCAATTCATGGTAAGTCGACAATGTAAATTTGAGTTTAAAATAGGTGGTTACAAATATGAAGTTTTATGTGATGTTATACCCATGGATGTTTGTCATGTTCTATTGGGAAACAATATGAAAGGAATGTCATACATGATGGGAGGAAGAATACTTATACCTTGGAGAAGAATGGGTGTAAGAATATGTTGTTTCCAATAGAATACAAAGGAGTCAAAGAGGAAGGTAGTCAAAGTATACTTCTCATGGGTGGGAAGGAACTATTGAAAAAAGTCAAGAAGGAAAAACAAATGCAGTTTTTTTGTTGTAGGTAAGCCGAGAGTCATTCTCACAAGAACTTCTATTAATGATTTTCCTGTAGAAGTCCAGGAGTTATTGTATGAGTTCACTGATATTGTGGTGGATGAGTTACCTCACTCGTTACCTCCCATCATGAGTATTAGTCATCATATTGACCTTGTTCCAGGAGAAAGTTTTCCAAATAAAGCAGTGTACATATTGACACTTCAAGAAAATGAAGAGGTCAAGAATCAAGTCCAATGATTTTTGGATAAGGCTTTGATTAGGGAAAGTTTGAGGCCATGTGTTGTACCAACTGTATTGAGTCCAAATAAATATCGAGGTTAGAGAATGATCATGGATTCTAGAGCCATCAACAAGATAACCATCAAGTATAGATTTCCTTTACCCAGAATGGATGATTTAATGTATTGCTTGAGTGGAGCTAGTTATTTTTCCAAAATAGACTTTAATAGTGGATATCATTAGATAAGAATGAGAGAGGGGGATGAATGGAAGACAAAATTCAAAACAAATGAAGGATTGTATGAGTGGCTTGTTATGTCATTTGGCTTAACAAATTCCCAGAGTACATTTATGAGTTTAATGAATGAAATACTCAAATATTTTGTTGGTAAGTTCATGATTGTTTATTTAGATGACATTATAGCTTTTAGTAAGACTGAAGAGGATCACTTGAGACATATGAACATGGTGTTGAGGAGATTGTAGCATGAGAAGTTGTTAGTGAATTTGAAGAAATGTTCTTTCATGAAAACAAAACTTGTATATTTGGGATTTCTAATCTCTTCAAATTAATTGAAGATGGATCTAGATAAGGCGAGGGCAATCATAGATTGGCCTTCTCCAAGAAGTGTGTTTGAAGTAACAAGTTTTCATGGATTGGAAAGTTTTTATAGGAAATTCATTAGGAATTTTAGTAGTATTTGCGCACTTATACTAGACACCATAAAGAAAGATCATAAATATTTTAATTGGACAGAAGAAGATGATAAGGGATTTAGAGTGTTAAAATAAAAGATAAAAGAACGACCTATTTTAGTTCTGCCATATTTTAAGAAGATATTTCAGGTTAAATGTGATGCTAGTGGAGTAGCCATTGGCACAATTTTAAGTCAAGACAATAAGCTTATTGTTTATTTCAGTGAGAAGTTGAATGATGTCAAAAGGAAGTAATCCATATATGATAAGGAATTTTATGTTGTGATTCAAGATTTGAAAAAATGGAGGAATTATCTTATTCCGAATGAGTTTTTTTTATACACTGACAATCAAGATTTGCAGTTTATAACCATATAAGAGAATTTGAACCAGAGATATGCCAAATGGGAAGAATGCATGGAAATTTTTACTTTTGTTATTAAGCATATTAATGGAAGTGCTAACAATGTTGCAGATTCTTTAAGGAGGAGATGTTTGATCTTGCAGGAATTTCAATTGGAGACCTTAGGATTTGAGCACCTCAAGGATATGTATCAGGAAGATCCATATTTCAAAGAAGCTTATGAAGCATGTGAGAACCATTTGTTGAGGAAAAACGATCAATGAATGGATTATTTGATCCAAGGTGGATTGTTATTCAAAGGAAGTCAGTTGGGTATCTTGAAATGATCAATGAGGGATAATTTTATAAAGGAAAAGCATAGTGGAGATTTGGCTGGACACTTTGGCCATGATAAAACATATGCACAGTTGAGTTCTTCATATTTTTGGCTAGGAATGAGGTATGATGTAAAGAAGTTCATGGAAAGATGTATAATCTGCCAGTATGCCAAAGAAAAGCAACATAACACTGGATTGTATCAACCATTTCCTATACCAGACAGGTCGTGGGATGCTATAAGTATGGACTTTGTTATGGGATTTACAAGAACCCATAGAGGAAATGATTCAATCTTTGTGGTTGTTGATAGATTTTTGAAGATGGCACATTTCATTCTGTGTCACAAAACCAATGATGCTACTCATATAGAGAATTTCTTTTTCAAGGAAATTGTGAGATTACATGGGTTTCCAAGGAGCATAGTTTCAGATAGAGACACTAAATTTGTGGGACACTTTTGTAGGGATTTGTGGAAGAAGCTGGGGAAAATTTTGTCCTTCAATTCAAGATATCATCCTCAGACAGATGGACAAACTCATGTGGTGAATCAGAGTTTAAGGAACTTGTTGAGGAGTTTGGTCATTGAACATAACAGCCAGTGGGATCAAATTCTGCCCCAAGCAAAGTTTTCATATAATTACTCGCCGAATAGGAGTACTGGTAAGATCCCATTCCAGATAGTATATGGAATGCATCCAAGAGTAATTTCAGAGTTGAGAGACTTGGGACGAGATGAGTTCTGAAGCACAGGAGCAGAGGATTTTTCTACAGAGATGCAAAAGTTGCATGATCAGATCAAGGGACAGCTACAAAATAGAATCTAGAAGTACAAGAGTAGAGTAGACCAAAGAAGAAGATAGGTAAAATTTTAAATTGGAGATAAGGTTTTGGCACATCTAAGAAAAGAGATATTTATGAAAGGTAAATATAACAAGCTGAAGTGAAGAAAATAAGACCTTGTAAGATCCTCCGAAAATTTATTGCAAATGCTTATGAGATTGAATTGCCAAAGGACATTAAAATATCACCAATATTCAATGTCACAGACCTGTACCCTTATAGTATGGATGATACATGAGGAACATATGGACAAGAGGAAATTCAGTGGAAGCAACAAATTCCCATAGCAGATACGCCACATATAGAGAATATTTTAGATCAAAGGATTGCTAAGAAGACCAGAAGGAAAGTTTATTTTGAGTATCTGGTTAAGTCGAAAGATCATCCAACAGAAGATGCCAGTTGGATAACTGAGACTGATATCCATAAGCATGGAAATACAGTGCAGGAGCTCATGGACAGAATTCCATGAATATTTTGTCTAGAGGAGTATGATGTAGGAGCATTGTCATCAATGTTCAGCGAGGAAAGTGGAGGAAAAATCAACATCTAGCATGCGAGTTCAAAATGTTTTGGATCCCGAGAGCACATCATTTACTATTTTGAAAAAATTGTAATTAAAATCTTTTAATGTTTTGAGGCTTGAGCTATTGTATGAGACCGCAAGAGATTGTGATTTCTTAAATACCCGAGGGATGTACAGATTTTGAGCATCGACTCGTATCTATTTTGTAAATGCTCATTTAAATTGTAGTAAGCCTTAGTGGTAAAACACTTTGATTATGATATGATAGCACTACAGTAGTCGGTAAGAAGGATCGAGAAGCCCCTCTGTTTATAAATATATGTAATATGTGCCCAAATGAGGCTACTAATAATTCTTATTTGTTGTTAAAGAACTGTTTTAGAGATTTGTTGAAGATAACTTTGGAAATACTTTGTTAAATGAATATAATAGAGGAGAATTGCTTTCATATATTTGCATAAGCTTACCTTTTAGTAATTGAGTAATGTTGTGTTATTTACTTTATGTTTTGTATATTCATGTGTGTGCATTTCATGGTTAATTGAATGAACCTGTAATGCTCTGTAAGTTTCAATTGTTTCTCTTCTGAAGCACTAGTACAAGGAGTGCATAGTGGCCACTCAAGGAGTGCGAAGGTAGATTCATTTTCAGACTCAGTTGCTCAGGAGAGATAACGTTGATTGTGCAGAGTGAGCACAAGGAGTGAAGATATAATCATCTAAGTATAAAAGATCGAGAATACCCTTTCAAGGTGTTCACAGGGCCAACACTTAGTCTAGTGTTGAAAAAGTATCGAAGGTAGACGAGTGCAAGGAGTGCATGGAAATATTTCTTAAAAAGGTTCAAGTGTCAAGTTTCCAGAGAAGCACAAGGCATGCGTTAGAGGCCCAAATCACTTCGAGTGATAAATCTTAGGAGAAATAGTGAACAAAAGTATTTAAAGGGAAGAACCCTTTCATTTTCAGGACGAGTGGAAGAGATCCTCTTGAGCAAGAATTGAATATTTCCTAGCCATCATATTTTGGAAAGTAGCATGGGTATTAACCCATTAATCCCCTTGGACTTCATGCATTCAACGATTTCTGTGTGTTTCATGCAAAGGAGATGGATCTCTCGAAGTCCCGAGATCTAGAATGAATCTGGACCGTCCATTTGTGAAGACACGTGTCCATAGATCTAACTTTTTTCTGATGTCTAACAATTTGATAGAGTTGCAGTGTGATTGTAGAAGTGTGTGAAACTCCCGAAGTTTTGAACCCTGAAACGAATCCTAGCCATTGGCACAAATAACCACTTTTCAATAGATCTTGGAGTCTAGAGATCTGGCATTCCAGAGGAAATTGAGTGTAAGTCTTGTGGTTTGATAAATACCAAAGGCCAAAGTAGATCTTGATCATCCATTTAAGAGGATAGGTGGATCGTTGATCATAACCCTTGGCAAGTTCTTGATTTTGGCACTCCTGAGGATTACAGTTGTTGTTCTGTGAAAAGTGTCGAAGCCCACAGAGTGGAGTAAATAGAGGAATCCGATTGAAGGAAGATGTCAATCGTATGATTTGTAAGTCCAGATTTCATGAAATCAAGGGCATTGCATGTTGGAGTGGGTAAAATTCCCAAAGTGCGGAGTCCTGAAGCTTTCGAGAGTTATAGATTTCAGTGCATAATTTGAGTCATTGATTTCCGCCATTATTCGACTGTCCTCGAGTTCGACGTTTGGGAGAATCCTATTGTGTTTTTTTTATAACAATCAAAGCCCAGAGCTCTAAATCAATGGAGCTCCTATGGGTTAAGATATTATCCCATGGATTTGGCCTGAAGTCACAAGGATTCCTTCGTTGAAGTGACAAGACCCTTACGAATTTGAATTTGTTAATAGGGAAAGGGAAGAAGGCCTATGGAACATATGTTTGAGGTTCATAGGGGATATGAGAGATAATTTATCTCCCTATTGTGAACTATCATTAGACGGAGAGATCATGCGAGCCCCGAGAGGTGGTGGGGGTTTGCGTCAGGTTTACAACGTGCTCTAGCTAGTAGTAGTAGTATACACAAAGAACTCGAGAAGGTGAAGTTTCCCAAGTTTCAGGGTGCCCCAGACGGATTAGCCACCGAGGTATGGTTAGGGAACATGGCGATGTGCTTCGCACTTCGCGATTACACCTCCAACATGAAGGTCTGCATGACAGTCTTCCAACTAAAAGGGAGTGCTCTACTTTGGTGGAAGACACTCCTACCTCAACTAAACATGGTCATCAAAGACATGTCATGGGAGTTGTTCGAGTAATGGTTCTTGGATAGGTACTTGTCCAAGGAATTCATTGAGCGCCAACTTAATGAGTTCAACGCCTTACAACAAGGTGGCCATATCATGTTAGAGTATGAGGCCAAGGTCATGGATTTACTTAGGTATGATCCAAATCTGAAAACAAATAAGTTAAGGTTCAACAAGTTTGTGTTTGGCCTTAACTTCAAAATTCGTGTAAAGGTGAGCATCCTAATGCCTAAGACGTTTCACAATACAGTTCAAAAGGCCCTTATTGCAGAGGAAGATCTGAACAATGGGGGTCAGGGAAAGACTCATTTGAGACTGACTAGGTAGACGACATCAGGAGTGTAGCTGCATCAAACACTAGCAAGACAGAATCTTAGGCATCGATATATGCCCAAAGGACCTATATTCTCGACACCATGACAAAAAACACGTTAGAATATAAATCCTTATAGAGGACCACATATGTAGCAACAAGGTCATCTGCAATAGCAACAACATTTTAAGTTTATTCAGCAGAACATACTTGGATCATAGACTGTTAGACCAACAAATTCTACTTCAGGGACCAGGAGCACTGGACTGAAGACTAGATGTTGGAGATGTGGAGAGACACATTACCAGTGAGACTATTCAATTGATAAGGCCAAAGCGTTCGGATCATCGGGACCCACTAGATTTGGATATTTGGTCAAGTCCCACAAGATACATGCAACAGTGAACAACTACTAGGGCGAGCAACAGTCCACTATGATCGAGATGTTAGGTACAATTGTTGATCAAAATTTTAGTATATTAATATATATAGGTGCTACAGAGAGCTTTATTTCTAGTGCAACACTAAAGAGAATTAAGGTAAAGGCAGTCGAGTAGGATGAGTTCTAATACGTAGAAATCAAATTTAGTGCCAACAAAAATTTGGAGGAAAGGTTACGGACTGTAGCATCAAATTGGAATATTTTGTAACGAAGGCCAACCTATACTTAATGATCTTAGGATCTTATCACATAGTGATAAGCATGGACTAGTTGGAATCACATGAGGCAATACTTAACTGTAAAACGAAACTGTCAAGGTTAATGGATGATTTGGGACTGAGTAGAGTGATTGTAGGGAGAAACCAAGGAGTGTCCTTGAGGTTTATTTATTCCCTAAAATTATATAAGAGTATGCACAAAGTATTCAAGATATATGCAATATTAGTTCTAAATGAAAATGGCAACGTGGAAGGATTAGAAAACCTTTTGTAGTACAATATTTTACCAATGTCTTTCCTGAAGAGTTTCTAGGTTTACCGCATGAAAGAGAGTTGGAATTTACAATCAAATTGAAACCTTGAACCAAACCGATAGCGAGAAAGCCTTATCGGATGTCAACACCGCAATTGCAGTAGTTGAAAATGCAATTGAAGGAGTTATTGGACTTGGGACCGATATGTCCAAGTGTGTCACCATGGGGTGCACTGATTATTTTTGTGAGGAAGAAGGATGGATCATGGAGAATTTGTATTGGCTATCGTCAATTGAACAAAGAGACAATCAAGAGCCAGTATCTGTTGACAAGAATATATAATTTGTTTGACCAAATGAAGGGAGAGATGGTGTTTTTGAAGATTAACTTGATATTGGGATATCATCAATTACAGATTAAGGATAAATATATCCCCAAGACCACTTTTAAGATGATATTCAAACATTATGAGTTTACAGTTTTATTGTTCGGTTTGACGATCGCCCCAGGGCTATTCATGATTTTGATGAATGGGGTGTTCCGTGAATACTTGGACAAGTTACTTAAAGTATTTATTGATGACATATTGATTTATTCTTGGAAAAAGGAAGAAAATGACGAACACTTGAGATTGGTCCTACAGTGTCTGAGAGAAAACAAATTGTATGGGAAGTTATCAAAATGTTCTTTTTACCAATCAAAGATACACTACTTGGGACATATCATATCTGGTGAAGTTATCGTTGTGAATCCAATAAAAGTAGAGGCCATTGTGGAATGGATAGCACTGAAAAACGTATAATATGTACATATATTTATGGATTTAGAAGGATATTACTGACGGTTTTTCGAAGTTTTTCAAAGATAACAATCCAATCATGGAATTGAAGAAAAAAAGAAGTTTGTATGGACTGATAAATGTGTGGAAGCATTTGAAAATTTCAATGAGTTGTTGACAACAATGATGATACTAAAGGTCCCCGACATGGAAAATGATTTCTTGGTATGCACAGACACATCCAAGGAAGGTTTAGGTGGATTTTTTATGCAAGTTGGTCGAGTGATCGCTTACATTTCAAGGAAATTGAGAAAGCATGAAGAGAACTATGCAACACATGACTTGGAGTTATTATAAATTGTATACACCATATGAGTATGGAGACGTTATTTAATTGGAAGAAAAATTGAATTAAATATAGATCATTTAGGATTGCAGCATATATTTACACAGAGCGACATGAACGCATGACAAAGGCGTTGGTCAAAATTACTTAGCGAATATGATTTTGAGATTACTTACATTAAAGGAACGGTGAATAGAGGGGCAGATGCGCTGAGACGAAGACCATGCATATTCTTGGTAATACCTCTTAAGATGAGTCTTCAAGAAAATACTCTAACTTTACATATAGATGATGACTAATACAAAGAACTTAAGGATAATATTGGATAAAATACCATGATGGTACCGAATTTTGAAGGATATTCATTTGACAAAGACAAATTGTTGATATTTAATAATAGAATTGATGTACCACCTAACAACGAATTAAGAAGTTTGATCTTAAGTGAATCTCATCAGGCAGTATACATGGTTCATCTGGGAGTCATGAAGATGAAGGAAGACCTTAATCCTTTATTCTTCTGGAAAGGAATGAAAGTGGACATAGTTAGTTACGTGGCAAGATGTCTATAATGTTAGCAAGTGAAGGTTGAACATAGACATCAAAAAAGATTGTTACAACCACACGTTATTCCTGAATCAAAATGGGAGGTCGTTTTGATGGATTTTATCGTTGGTTTCCACTGACGACAAGGAGACACGATTCAATTTTTGTGGTAGTCGACACTTTATTCCAGTGCGTATGACATATTAGGCGCCAGACATAGCTAGAGTCTTTATCAATGAGATTGTGAGATTACATGGTGTACCAAGAAGGATCATATCTGATTGAGGATCAATGTTTATATGATGGTTTTGAACCAGTTTCCAAGAGGCCTTGGGAATGCAACTGAACTTTAGTACAACGCATCACCTAGAGACAAAAAAAAAGAAAAAAAGAAAAAACTAGATTTTGGAGGATATGTTGTGTATGTATGTTATGGATCAACAGAAACGTTGGGAAGACTTCTTTCCATTAGTGGAATTTTCATACAACAACAATTACCGAAGTACTATTAAGATGGAACCATTTGAGTTTCTTTACAGGAGACCGTGTCGGACTCCATTGAGTTGGTATTGACTTGATGATAGGGTCCTGGTAGGATGAGAAGTAATCCAAGAAATGGAAGAACAGATGCAATCAATAAGACAGAGGATTAAAGAAGCGTAGGATCGGTAGAAGAGTTATGTTGATGTGTATCGCATTGACCACAGTTATGAAATTGGCAACAAAGTATTCTTGTGGTTAAAACCACACAAGAGTTTGATCAAGTTTGGAAAGGGTGCTAAAATCTCTCCTAGGTTTGTGGGACCTTTAGAGGTTGTGAAGAGGAAATGACCCATGGATTATCGACTAGCCTTTCTTGATTCTTTGAGGCATATGCATGATGTATTTCATGTATCTGTTTTGCGACATTATATTAGTGATCCATCACATGTCATTGACATGAGTTCTTTTCATGTGTCGGACGAGGTTTCTCTCTTGGCGGAGCCAATCCGCATTCTGGACCATCACACTTGACAACTACAATGTCAAATAGTCTATCAGGTCAATATCTAGTGGTACAACTATAGTCCACACTCGGCTACATGGGAGGACACATATGAGATGTGTCAGCAATTTCCTTACTTATTTGATAGATTAGATATATAGTGTAAGGTAGCTAGAGAGGTAGTGGGAGGGGGAGGAAGAGGGCCCATAGTGATAATAGTATAGGCAATTCAATGTAAGGTGGACTAGGTCCACTATATTATTAAATAAGAACCACTATGATAGTTATATATAATAAATTGGTAGTTATATATAATAAATGTGAGAGGATTGCTTAGAAGGTTATACTTCTAGAAGATTCATCCTCTAGAATGTTCTTAGGTGATGGTAGCATTATATAAAGGGGTTCAAGCAATGTAATGGGACATGAACATAATTATTGTATTGTGAGTTGTATCTCAATAGGATGATTCCCCCTCGAAGAGGCAAGTAAACATGAGAGGATCCCTTCCATAATAGGATCCATTGTATGGTGTTGTCCTACCTCAAGGGTTTGGTAATAATAAAGTGTGGTTTCTTCTATCTTTCTCTGTGTATTTATTTTGTATTCAGTATTTATGGTGATTATATTTGTAGATATATTTAGGTACTTAACAATTGGTATCAGATCACTTTCCTTGGCCAAATAAGGGAAGAATATTTTGCAATTTTGCATAATTGTTCTAGGGAAGAAAAAGAGGGCGGCGCACTTTAGATTCAGATATGAAGCTTTACGAGATGAATTTGGAAAAAAAAATTGGGTATTTTAATTCCTCTTGGAAAAATACCCAATTTCAAAAGAAAATAAGCCAAAACGGAGTCCGGGAAGTAAAGTTATGAGCATTTTAAATTCAACATTTTTTCAGGTTTTTTCCGAAAAAAAAAACGATTTTATGCGGTAATTTATTGTTCTATTTTTTGGGTTTTTTTTCATGATGGATGCGGCACTGCAGAGTTAATAAATTTTCATAGGGTGCTCATATGTCTATTTCCTCTCAAACCCTTAAAGAAATTCTACAAATTACTGAAGCATTCAAATCCCAATTGTATGACACATTGGATGACTTTGTAGATGGCCTCCCAAACAGTCTCAATGATAGTTTTTGTAGTATTCAAGATTCATTGAATAACATCTAGGAGATATTTCTTATGGTAGAAATCAGGGATGAATATAATCAAGAAATATATGCTTTGTATGATTTTGAGGCCGATTGTGATGATTGGTATATGGATAGTTGTCATTTCTAGGATGACACCCACTTCCATATTTTATTCCATGACTCTACTCCACCTTCTCTAGAGAACATCAATGTGACACATCAGGAGATAGTTATGATTACCAACGTCTAGCCTTCATATTCTACAATGATATTTTTCCTTTTAGGTTCATCTTTGATCCTCTCCCACTATGTGGATGGATATTCTTATTTGGATCCACATGATAGGTGTCAGTATTGGGAGCATCATTTTCAGTTGGTTATTGGGTGTCGATATATTTCGTGTGGGGTTCACATGAACAATTGGACATGAGACCTTGGTTTACAATGGCGGTTGGACTACTTCAGCATGGTGGCTTCCATTTCTCAATGGGACCCTGGTTCTCTAGTCTATGTTAGCACTATGGTCCACACTTATCCATGTGACCCTACTATATGGTTGTACATCAATTGTTGAGGACAACACTTTCATAAGGGGGATGAAATGTAAGATAACTAGAGAGGTAGTGGGGGGGCACAGAGGGCCCATAGTGATAATAGTGGAGGCCATTCAATGTAAGGTGGACTAGGTCCACTATATTATTAAATAAGTCCCACTATGGTAGTTAGATATAATAAATGGGTAGTTATATATAATAAATGTAAGATGAATTCTTACAAGGTTCTACTTCTAGAAGATTCCTCCTCGAGAATGTTCTTAGATGATGGTAGCACTATATAAAGGGGTTCAAACAATTATTGTATTGTGAGTTGTAGCTCAATAGGAGGATGCCCCCTCGAAGAGGAAAGTGAACATGAGAAGATCTCTTCCATAATAAGATCGCTTGTATGGTGTTTTCCTACCTTGAGGGTTTGATAATAATAAAGTGTGGTTTCTTCTATCTTGCTCTGTGGATCTATTGTGTATTCAATATTTGTGGTGATTATATTTGTAGATCTATTCAGGTACTTAACATATAGATCTTGGTCAAAAACATCTATTTACTTGCATTTTTACTGTACAAACTTCAGGACGAAGTTTAAAACAAGAGGGGGTGTATGTAACATCCCGCTCTATTGAGCACACTTTTATTGAAATATTCTTTGAGGACACTTGCATGCAAGAGATCCGGTTATGGTATGTTATGATTTCATTTTGATTATGGGTTATATATGATTATGATGATGTATTGTGAATTGTTGTTAAATTGATGTGTATGTATTGACAAATGTTATAAGCAAGTTTATTGAGTGTGCAGGATGCATTATAGGTTATGGATGATGATGGAATCAATGGACTTCTTTGGACTCCATATTGAGTCAAGGAGTGGATTGTATTTGTTTGAGTATTTCATTTTAGGAACATGTGATATATTATTTGATTACATTATGATTTATGTATATGAATTTCTGATATTATTTTTGTCAATGGATGCAGGCTTGATGATGCTTGCTAATCCGAATCACATAAGGAGTAAAGGGGGCATGCACATAAACTATACATTTGAGGGAGAGGTGTGGAAGCGTCCCTGTCATATCCTACTAGCACTCCTTCCATGGTATGAATGGTAAGTTAACAATTACCTAGTTCATGACGTCCACGATGTCATGAGGGCAGACTAAGACAGTCACTCATGAATATTTCTAAGGGGCACAGAATAAGTCGGATTCCTTATTCCTTAGAATCCCTTAGTCTCTCACAAGGTCGAATGAATGGAGTGTTGACTCCAAGGGCCGAACAAACTTCCAAAAAATATTCTAAGGTGAGTGGAACCCTTGGAGCAAGGGAATGTGTCTTGAAGGGAAAGTCATGTAATTAAAACATGAGTCAAATAAATCTAGGTGGTCTAGAAAACATTGAAATGATTGGACCCTGTTATAATAAAACAATAAATTATTAATTATAAATCCTAACAAAATTCTAATCCTAAGTCTAGACTAAGTCCAAGTTTAATTATAGAACTAGTTAAATATTAAATAAATTAAAAGGTTTGAAAAGAAAATCAAACTCTAGGATGAAGATAAATAAAAATTTAAAAGAATGGATAAATAAAAATTTAAAAGAATGGATAACTTGTTTACCTTCCGATCAATTAGATATCATTTGGTCCTTCTGTAAATTATATTTTGTTGGATTTAAATCTGTCCCGGGACTTCATCTTATATGTTAGAAATATCATACTTTACGCTAGTATCATCTTGGCTCTACTAAACGATAGTTGGGAAAACAAGTAAAAATTTACCATCTGTATCTTTCATAGCCCTATGATATCCATGAGAGATACTCACTCGAACACGATTTGATAGTTGTGAAATTAAATTGTCAAAACCAAACTAATAGTCATATGATCTTTTTATGTGTTTTACTTGCAATCCAAAATTTGTAGGAATTTGTATGGTTTCTTTAATTACGTTGAAAGGCGTATATATATTGGAGATGGGCACAATTAATCACCTTTTAATCTAAAATTCTAATTTGATAGCTAACAATTGAAGATGCTGACATATTCTTTGTCATCCTCCCAAATCAATGAATGTGATTTACTCTTCAAAACTTCCTTGTATTTTTGAATGCATCAGTTAACCTGTTTACTTTTTAACTTTTACCTAATCATATTAAGAAATTACTGTACCACCATATGATTTTCACGTTTAACTGATTAACCTTTGGAATTACCACATTTAAGATTAACTTTTGGATTTCCTCAGCTCTATGTGCGTTTCAGCTGTCTGTGCATTTCATATTGGATGGCCGAGCATTTTATTCCATTATTCAATTCACAACGGTGTACTGAAGTGTTGTCCATCCAAATAACCAAGAATTTTTATCAGCCCAAACTTTTTAACGTTCACCAGCCACAACACCAACCACTTTGCGACTGTGCTAGTTATGTGCAATTGGTGTCGACGTCAAAATGATATCCAACCCACACTTTTTATCCATCGATGATTTTTGAAGGGTACTTAAAACTCTTTTACCAACAAGTAAATTATGTTTGATTGATGAGTCTCTTCAGATTGAAATGGAATCTGGGGATCTCAAGCGACAAGGCTTTGAGCTCGCATCTTGTTCGAGGAGCTCATTCACTTGTCAACCATTATCGAACCTTCCAAAGTGATAAGTGTTCTTTTACAGCATTTCATGAGTGTCACCGTGAGGTCTTTAATATTGTAGTGAACTTTAATCATTATGTAAACATTAACTCTTGATCCATCTCAGATGGTTTTTGAGTGTGATAATTAGAGTATGGTGTAATTAGGTGAATGTTAGACTGTAATAAAGTCCTCTTTAGATAGACTATTGAATTGCATTTTCGGAATTCAATAATCATGTTGTATTTTTAAAGCGACGTTAATAAACGAATTCAAATATAATAGATTAATATCCATGTGGTATGGTTTACCAATAACCATACCAATAATTTTATTTGGAAATAATAAAATAATATACAATGTTAAGTGAAATCTTGAATACTGTAATTTAGAGAGTTAGGATATCGGTTAATAATAAAATATTGTATATTAGATGGAAATTATATAAAAAAAATGGTAGTGGTTATAATTTTGGGGATTATATGTTTAAGTCTCCAACTGTAGAGATAAGTAATATCTATCCTTTAAAAAGTTTAATCCAAATTTTAAGTAGTGTATTAGTATTATTTGTTAATATTTATTGAGTGAATTGTCACATTAGTGAGGTATTTTGTGCAAGAGTTGAATTTGGTTAATATATTTATTGTTAAGATTACAAGTGGAATGTAATTTTAATACGTTTATGGTAATAGTGATGATTGGCGATGCAAATGAAACTAGACATTGTGTTGCTTCTTATGGCATGAATTTAGTATTGATGAATTGTCAAACTTTATGCTACTTAATGCATTTTTGAATGAATTTGGTTGTGTTATGATAGTGCTTCTCACTGTCAATTTTAAGTCCCAAGTCTAGGGTAGGAGAGGATATGGGAATAGATACCTCCATGTTCCTCGGAACAATTGCCAGTCCTAAGACCTTCAATGGCCAAAATCAATCGGATGAATCCTAGACTTGAGCATTGATTATGTTTCATAGAGGTCCTAACCTTGCAGGTAGGATTGTGAGGGTAGACATCTTTGTTATCTTATGTGATGAAATCAATATATTAGTTATAGTGATGATGAATCTGATTATTTCTGTGTTGAGAGGAATATGAGAATAGAATTTGTATTATTGAAGTATGTAAATGTCGTGTAACACTTTTTCTAATCATGTTTCAATTTTTTATTTATTTTTACCACTATCGTACTCACTTATGTTGATGTCGTAGCGGAGGGGTTGTTACATATGGTATTAGAGAAGGTTCAATCTTGCGACATTGGACCATTACGCCTTTGACTGTGTTAGCTAAGTGATTAAAGATATACCACTAATTAATTTTAAAATTGTCCATGCAAGTAATCATGGTTAGAGGATGTAGGGGAAGTAGACGACATGGTGTTGGAGGAAGAGGTGTGACACCTATGATAGTATCCATGCTAGAGGTATCTAACCCTTAGGGAGATGAAAAAATGACTGAGAAGGAGCAGGTTTCTTAGGAAGATGTGGTAGGTATGATGAGATCCTTCCAGACGATGTCATAGGTGTTGATAAACCTCCTGTATCGAGATGAGTGTAGAGATTCTATTCCCAATGAGCATTCTGATGCAGGAGAATCATCATCAATGTTCAACGAGGCAAGTGGAGGACAAATTAGAATCCATCATGTGCATTCAAAATGTTTTGGATCCCAAGGAAATTGCATCATTTAGTATTTTTAAAACATTGTTATTAAAATATTTTAATGGTTTGAGGCTTGAGCCATAGTATGAGACCACATGAGATTGTGATTTCTTAAATACCCAAGGGATGTACAAATTTCGAGCATCGACTCGTATCTATTTTGTAAATGCTCATTTAAATTGTAGTAAGCCTTAGTGGTAGACCGCTTTGATTATGATATGATAGCACTATAGTAGTCGGTAAGAAGGATCAAGAAGCTCCTCCGTGTATAAATATATGTAATTTGTGCCCAAATGAGGCTGCTGAGAATTATTATTTGTTGTTGAATAATTGTTGTAGAGAGTTGTTGAAGAGAACTTTGTAAATACTTTGCTGAATGAATTTAATAGAGGAGAATTTCTTTCAGATCTTTGCATATGTTTACCTTTGAGTAATTGGGTAATGTTGTGTTATTTTCTTTCTGTGCTTTATATGACTGTGTGTGAATTTCATGGTTAATTGAATGAACCTGTAATGGTATGTAAGTTTCAATTGTTTCTCTTTTGAAGCACTGGTACAAGGACTACATAGTGGCCACACAAGGAGTGTGAAGGCAGAGTCTTTTTCAGACTCAATATCTCAAGAGAGATAATGTTGATAGTTCAGAGTGAGTGCAACGAGTGCACATATAATCGTCTGAGTATAAAATCTCGATAATACCCTTGCAAGGTGTGCATAGGGCCAACACTTAGTATAGTGTTGAAGAAGTCTCGAAGGTAGACGAGCGCAAGGAGTGAATGGGAAGATTTCTTAAAAATGTTCAAGTGTCAAGTTTCCAGAGAAGCACAAGGCATGCGTCGGAGGCCCAAATCACTTCGATTGATAAAGCTCAGGAGAAATAACGAACATAAGTCTTGGAAAGGAAGAACCCTTTCATTGTCAGGACGAGTGGATGAGATCCTCTCGAGGAGGAATTGAATCTTTCCTAATCATCATATTTGGGAAACTAGTGTAGGTAATAACCCCTGAAGCCCCTCAAACTTCGTGCATTTGACGATTTCTGTGTGTTGTGTGAAAAGGAGAAGGATCTTCAGAATTCCCAGGATCTAGAGTGAATCTGGACCATCCATCTGTGAGGACATGTGTCCATTGATCTAACGTTGTTCAAAATTCTGAAAATTCGACAGAGTTGGAGTGTGATCGCAAAAGTGTGCAGAACTCCCGAAGTTTTGAATCCTTAAATAGATCTTAGATGTTGGTACAAAGAGCTAGGTGTCAACATATCTTGGAGTCCACAGATCTGAAACTCAAGAGGAAATTGAGTGTAATTCCTATGGTTTGAGAATCCTGAAGGCCCAAAGGTTGGAGTAGATATCAATCATCCATTTACGAGGATAGGTGGACCATTTATCATAACCCTTCACGAGTTCGCAAGTTCGACACTTTGGAGGATTTGAGGTGTTGTGCTATGAAAAGCACTGAATCCTGGAGCATAGAGTAAATAGAGGTCATTGATTGAAGGCATATGTCATCCATTCGATTTTTAATTTCGAAGTTCGCAAATTCAGGGGCATTGCATGTTGGAGTGGGTAAAACTCCCGAAGTGTGGAGTCCATAAGCTTTTAAGAGCCGTAGACACTAGCACATGATTTGAGCCATTGATTTCCTCCATTATTCAGCTATCCACGAGTTTGAAATTAGGGATAATCCTATTGTGTTGTTTTTAGAACTTCTGAAGTGTTGAAGTTCTTGTAGGTTAAGAGCTTAACCCACAGATTTGGATCAAAGTCACGAGGATTCCTCCGCTGAAGTGACAAGTGTTGAAATATTGTAACTGCAAAGAGTAGTCTAATTATTATTGATGTATTATTCATTAGATCAATCCCCTTTTGTGGATTGATCATGTTGGGTATTGTAAATGACCAAATCCCCTTTTGTGGATTGATCATGTTGGGTATTGTAAATGACCAAATCCCCTTTTGCAGATCTATCAAACCCTAATTGTACTAGGTAGAATGAGAAGTCGGTCCCAAAATATATTAAAAGTGGTTATAACCACCCAGAATAAGAATTCGTCCCTGCCAGTGAAAAGACACCTCCGTACTCACATGCCAGATTGTATAAATAAAGAGGCTAGCGCCTCATTTGGACACACACTCACTTTTTCATTAGAGCGCAAGTTTGGAGCTACAGTTGGAGAAGAAGAAAGAGAGAGAGAGGCACATTCTTGGGAGAGGAATTTATGTATTTGTTTGAGTTATATCTTGGCATTGTATTGGCTATATATATTAAGGAATTTTTTGTTGGGTTTTCTCCCCCATGAGGGTTTCCCAGGATAAATGATGTGTCTCTTGTGATTGTGTATTTCTCAGTGATCCTATCTATGCTATGGTTCTCTAGTAAATTGAAAAGAAACATAATAATAGCTTAAACCTTAACATGGTATCAGCGCTAAGCTAAAGAGAGCATATTTCACAAGAAAAAGATAAAAATTTCACTGTTGTCATTCATGCAAATTAGGGCTTTTATTGAAGAATAATTTCAACCCCAAAACCATCTAGAAAAGTGTGATCTTCCTCGAGGATCACTTTGGCTTCCTTGGCACAAATTTTCCGTGGCTAGATCTCCCGGAAAGTGAAACCCTAGTTTTCACAAAGTACCAGAAGTACCTGAAAACCAGAGTACCAAAAGTACCAGAGTACCAAAAGTACCAGAAAACCAGAAGCACCAGTCCAGAAATCCACTAATCAAGTTTGAAGGGGTAAAAGTTAGATTTTTTGAAATCTAACCACACCAGGCTACTCGCCTTAGCCAAGCACACCTCCTGGTAAGTTCATAATTTGATTTTGAGCATTTTCATTTTTTGTTCATTTTCCTAGCTCTAGGTAAAAGATGTTTGCAAGCACTAAGATTTTTGACAAGCTAGAAGGTGTGGAAAATTTTTGTGCCTGGAAGTATAGAATTGGACTCATTCTTGAAGAGAATGACCTAGCAAGATTCATCAAATAAGAAGTGCCAGAACCCATCGATGCCACAGAGAAATTAAAGCACCAAAAGGACACAACTAGGGCTAAAAGAATTGTTGGCATAGGGGCAGACCCAGGGTTCAATGCTTCGACAATGCATCAACAAAACCCTAACTACCGGCCCTTTCAGTAACACCTGCGAAGAATATGAAGTCTCACTTGAGGTATAGGCAAGGGTGGTTGCGGAACTCAAATGTCTGCAACCTAGCTGGGACATAGATCTGTGATTACACCACTCTAACAAAGAACTTAGCAGTTAGCATTCATCAGTTTTTAACCCTTATCCACATTGCAGATCCAAACCCTAATTACATAACAACGCAGTATTCAACCGGATCTAACACATCTATGCACTTAACACATGGAAAAATATCAGATATAACGTTCATTCACATCACTTAATCACTAAGTTATCATACTAGATTCATCTTAACATTCATTACTGAACTTAATCTTAAATCATATGAACAATATAACAACCATAATGCACAAAGAAACCATAACACAGGATATACATGGTTCACCCCAGTGTGGGGATACGTCCACCGACTCTTCTCTTCTTTATTATCTTCTATCAATATTCTTACAGGCACAGAGCATCAAAACCCTACTTCGCAGAGGACAAGAGATCTGCATGCACTTCGCCAGATCCTTCTTCCCCGAGTTAGATCACAACACCAAGCCTCCTTACACAGTCTATGCACAAAGCACTACAGATGACCTGCACTTAGCTTTACAGCCTCAACATACACTAAGAATAGAGCCTCTTACAATTACTTGCACTTAGCACAATACTTATCACCTAGCATCACACTACACACATACGCTTACTTACATCACCTATATTTCTATTTCTACATTACAAGAGGGCGTAAACATGGGTAAACCCATGGGCCTACATCCCCATACCCGTTACATCAACCCTAACTCCAAAGATTCCCTAAAAAGGGGTCGAGATATCGCGATCTCTGCTTCGACTTGCGCCCCGCCTTCAACCATCCTGTCGAAGTCCCAAAATAGGTCAAACATGACCAAGGATCTCCAAAACTTGGTCAAGGTCCAACAGGCCCCTAACACTTACCTGTGACTCGTCCTGAGTCACTCTACTCTGGGTAAATCTACCTCAAACACCTCGATATTGTCTTGAGCTACTTCGACCTGCTGCTTCGCCAAGTCCTCATGCTCGACGAACTCTAGAATAACTGCCTCATTCATAGGTCCCTCTAAGAAATGCTCTACCGAAGTGACTACTTGTTCTAGCTCTGCTCCTCGGCCTTCAATATCCTCAAAAAGTAGACAAGTTGCATCCTGGACTGGCTGGAGATTCTAAGTCACTTCCATGACTTTTCTTTGTATGGCATGGACCTGTTGTTGAGCCATGTGTTGTTCTTGGGATCGTTTCATTTTCTCAACCACTGACAAGGGCTTCAACTGTGCTTGTATTGTTGTTGCTTGATGCTTTTCTTCCTGGAGCTATGAATCCATTGTCTTTAGTTCAAGGTCCTCGGTAAGGCGCTCATAATTTTGCGCACTTCAATTGCTAATATGTTTACATTCCAAGGCTAATGCCTTGATTCTATGGACTATGCTTCGGGTTGTTTCTTCTCGCTGGTCTCGCACTTCCTATAGAGTGATTGTTACTTCTTGTAACTCCAATTCGGCTACTCTCTCTTGAATTTGTTGGATGGCTACGGAAAGCTTCGCTGCTTGAATCTCCACTAGTTCTTCTTCTATATGTTCCAAGCCTGTCATAGAGTGAAGTGCTCTGTTGACTACTTCTTTAACTCCAACCTACTTCGTGAGAAGTTGTTCTTTCTCTTTCCGGATCTGAGCTTTATCCTCTTCAAACTTGATGTGGAGTTCGTCCTTCTCTTGTTGCACAACTCAACATTGTTCTATGACTTCCTCTTTTTCTTTCTTCAGGGCCACTGTCGCCTTTTCTTTTTCTTCCCACACGTGACGAAGGTGATCTTCGGTCACATTAGCTATTCTTCAGAGTTCGGCAGGCTCATCTCCCAACTCTGTTTCTTCTTATGGCAGGGGCACAGTGGACACTATGCTGCTGGAGTGAAGGGCATGTTGTACCCCTCTCAGTTCTTCTTCAATTCTTTCCTACATGGTTTCTTGTTTTTCTTTGTTCTTATGAAAAATATCTTCTGAGGAATCTAATACAACTGTGATAATGAAGTCGAAGTCATCAACTGTGAGCATAGTCTGCAGCTTCGGCTTGCTAGCTTTGGACTTCTTCCGCGATGTAGGTTTCATTGGGAAAACCTTTCTTTTACTAGATGTCTCTAAGTCATCAGGGGGATTCTGTGGCGATGTGTAACACACCCACTATCATAATTTTTTTTAAAATTTCGGATTAATCTCCCACAAGTGAGAAACCTCTAGAAAACCAGCATTTGCGAAATGCCAACCCCTGGTTAAATATCGGGATTCGGTGTTTCTAATGTCAAACTCATCCTCCGAACTCCAATGCGCCCCTCACACATTAGCTCTCTAGGCTGGCTCCATTCTCATGTGACCCGTTACCATATGTCCACCACTCTATAGCTACCCATCGGGGTTTCGGGGCTTCGGGACTCCTCCTGTCGTGAGTTTCTTGTTATCAAAAATCTTGAATTGCCGAACCCCGATCCCTCGGGATCTTCTTACACGCGTCCTCGTCATGAACGGCTCAGATCTCTTTGGGAAATCGCGCATCGCGATTTAAATATGTAACGGTTCTATACTCCCTAAATCTCTGATGGTAAAAATCCCGATGCCTCCCAAACGCTGACACGTATCCTGCCGAGTTCAACGGTCAGGATCCATTTTCGGGATTTTTGAGACTTTGGATATCATGGTTGTCTTGCTCTCAGGAACCCTGATTTCCCGACTCGCTCTGGATTGCTGACATCTGTCCTCCGAGGATGGACGGCTCAGATCGCATCAGGAAATCGCGTATCGCGAGTTCACTCGACAAGGTTTCCTAGTGCTCGAGAACTCCGAGTTCCCGATTCACGACCCTTCTGGATCTACTGACACACGTCCTCCAATAATGGACGGTTTAGATCCTATCGGGAAATCGCGGATCGTGATTTCACATAACAAAGTTTCCTTGTATTCAAAAACTCTGAATTCCCGATTCATGACTTCTCGTGATCCCCGTCCCCGTGTCCCTGTGGAGATCAACGGCGGAGATTCTTTCTTTGCACACTAGGGTTTAACTCGGATGCAACTTCTTGAGATCTGATGGCGGTCGGGACTATGACCTAAGACCCGACGGTTCAGATCATCTCCTTGCGTGCCTACCCTTGTGCTTAACCGCTGCGCAGCTTCTCCAGATCCAACGATTGACGGTTAGTTGGACCGTGATCTAACGGTCTCGGTTCGTGCTTTTGGGTCTTGGAGTTTACGATCCCAATTTCCCATTGCCCACGATGATATAGGACAAGGGGGAAAGGTAAGTAACACCTGCGTTACTTTCGTAAATCT
>ML792469.1:747207-761946 GCA_009831015.1 Picea engelmannii | reverse complement strand
CTCGTGAGGTTGCGTGTGGCACAATTTCCCTCGCGCTGATCAGGCCTGATGTCCCTACAGATGGGCGGCTCACCCTCCCATCCCTCATCAAGACATCCGCCTACCAGCCTGCGAGCCATTAATTTTCAGGGCCAGCGAGCCGCTTTTGGTTCTCCGGGCCAGTGGAGTCCAAATACGGTATTAAATTCTCAATGGAAGTTAATGCCCCTTTTCCAAGGTGCCCTCCACCACCATCGTGGTCTCTTTTCCGCACATCCCCTCTCAACAGTTTCTGCCATAAATTCAAACTGTCATTTACATTCATTGACCTCTTCCTGCAGGTCCATTTACATCACATATTCATACTTATGAGTTTTGCCATAGTCCTTGGCTAGTTCAGTTATATTTACAATCTGGGGGAAACAGGGTGTTACACGATGTTACTTCTCCTTGCTTATGTTTATCTTCTTCCCCATTGTGTTCTTATTTGTCTACTTCGTCACCACCTCCTCTGCTAGGTGAATCTGATGAAGTTTCTTTTTATGTGCTGCGTATTTCCTGTACATCTTTTTGCTTTTTCTTCCTGCTACTTCTGGGTGCATCATACTCTTCGTGAGTAACCACTGGATTTCCAATGAGGTCGGGATCGGACAGTTCTTCCTAGTCGACGGGTATAAGGAACTTTGCAGGCCATTTCTTAGTGATTTCTTCCAGGTCCTACTCTGTGAGCTTTTAGTAGGACTGAATCTCTTCTTTACTTTCGTCTGTGTGCGTAGTGACATAAATAAAATGCCTATCTAAGCGGAAATTCATAAGGGGCCTGAACCTGTCTAGGGTGTTTGACATCATACAAGGGAAAGACTCAATAACCCTCTTCAGTTGCAGGTAGTAGGTATGGAATACTGCGTTCGACTGCCATTGTTTCCCCATATCGCTCAAATACCAGAGTGTGGTGAACTTCACAGCTAGTGGCTCTAACGACTTAATGTCAGGGACAGTCGCACCTTCCGACATCTCCTAAGCAGTAAATGCGATGAGGATTAGAAGCTAGCTAAAATGGAACTCGTAGCCTTGATCCCGAGCTTCGTGATAGTCTAGTTCTAACTAATTGACTAGGTAACTGGCACAGTTCATCTATAGTCCTTCCACACATTTTCCTGTGAGGTCAAGGACAAATCTTATGACCTGTGTGGGTCTATTATTTCAGAATATCTTACCAGCAATCAACTAGAAAGAAAGGTGCACTACGCCATTCTGAATCGAATCTACCTTGTAGCCTCATGTCCCCTTCTCTGCATCGTCATAGGTGTCTTTGATCTTCTGCACCAGGGCATGATGTGCATCCTTGCTTAGATAAAAGTCTTGCGGTTTTGGTCCCTGCATACTTAATCCGGTGATCCTATGATTCAGTGTTGGATTGATGGTGATGCGTCTGTCTAGGCATAGATACCCACCATGGAATCACAACAAAAGGATTTTAATGAACACATTAATCTCTTGATGCCTTCCAAGATGTGGTATCTTTTTCATGTTCAAGATAGTGGACCTCGCGATGTCCATAGTCCACGGCTGGGGTATGATATTCGACTTCTACCCCTTGGTCTTGGTCAAATATTTTTGAGGTGCGAGCATGCCATATCTCTTGCGGTCTCCTAGGTTATATTCACTGATCTTCAAGGTTGGAATCCTCTCCAAATACGGTCTGACTACTTGTATTCCCTTCAGAAGGTACACAGTGATGACTGTGTAGTCGAAGTCCCTCAAGACACTTTCATGACTCACCACACCGGCCAGAGGTGGGATGTAGTCAGGAAGGATGTATGGGATTAGCTTTGCATTCACCAAGTGATCACAATGCTTGGTTCTTTTATTAGTCGCAGCTCGGGATGGTACAGATCCACGAGCAGTCGACGAGGAGGCTTGCACTCCTTTCGTCGATGAGGCTTGGATGCCTATGGAAATCACCTTCTTGGCCATGAGGTCTATTAGAATCTCTTCGATGAATTTTTATACTGTGCTAATTGCATGTGACATGCACACTCGAGATCTGATATCTCAAGTCAGTAAACAATACTCAATGTAATATAATGGATGGTGAGGTCTCAATGATCATTACGTGAAATTAATTAGTTCTCCGTGGGATCGGATAATCACAATTGGAAAAAAGTGTTCTCGGTGCAACGCTCGACAAGATAAATAGATATTATCGTAACAGACTCTTCCAACGGGTAGAAACACTTCAATCAATGCAGTTCTATCCATTATGGCACGGTCCCAATGGTCCAAGGGTGAACATTCCAGCAATAAATGTTTTTCTAGCCGTTCTAGAGCATCGTTCTAATGGTCATAATTCCTCCAATGGTCATATTTCTTCATCTTGGAAAAGTGTCAATCTTCGTTGTACTGATATTCCAACAGAGTTCAAGTTCTGGAAACCTTCCTTTTGTGAAGTCTTCCCTGGAACTTCTTGCAAATTTTCTAACTTTTCTCTCTTCTTACTGAGCTTTATGGCCTTCTTTCCTGTGATCTGAATCATTGGTTTTCTCTTTCCATTATCACTCTTATCTCCTCTTGGCATGATAACTTCACACTGTGGAGGGTCTTTCATAGGGTTCAAGGGTAATACTTCTTCTCTTTCTAGGGTAGGCTCTCTACTCTCTTGTACAGACAGGTTTCTCCAATCTTCTTGTGTCTTTTCAACTTCGATGTCCATATCTTTGGTCCTTAGTAGCTTTGAATCATTCTCTTGTTCTTCCAATAAGTGCGCTATTCTCCTATCCATGAAATCTCTTAGTTCTTTCTTTTTGTGTTCTAGATCCTCCTCTTCTTGTTTCCTTAGTATCTAATATTTCTCAATCCAGGTTTTTCCTATCAAGATAGAAAATGGGGTGTTGTTCTCAACAAATTTAATGATCTCAAATTATTCTTCTGTCAAAGTGCCATGAGCACTCATAGATGTCTAGGTAAGTCTTCCACATAGAGTTATCAACTTTCCTCTAAATAATCCTATTCCTCCTAATGTAGGAACCATAGCAGGCTTTTCCAAAATTTCCCAAGTTCTTTCTGGCATGATATTCACCTGTGTTTCCTCATCCAAAACAGAGTTTATGTCAAAGTCTCCTATTCTTGTTTCTATGTACTCTTTATCTTTTAATACCTCTCATAAGTTGATATCTCTGTGATCGTTCAGGGTTTCTTTCATCTGTAGTAATACATTCTTTGATTCTTTCTGGGTTTCTATCATATCCTTAGTTTCTTGTCTTGTCTCATAGTTTTCTTGTCTCATATTCATATTTTCAACTTTTTCCATCATTCTAGGTAAATCCAAAACTTCATGGTCCATATCTTTACAACAAAGACAACTAGGAACTCTACCAGGGAATTCCTTAGCAAGATGTCTCGATCTTTTGCAACTATAGCAAAGAGTTCACCCTCTCTTTCTTTTAAACGATCCCCAACCTTTCCTATACTGCACACTGGGATCACAATAACTATCTTTCAAAAAATTCTTTCTAGGATCCTGCATCCATTTGTTAGTCTAAACATTCTTTCTATGCATAGGGATAACATACCTTTCATTATTTCTATCAAATCTATTCATATCAAATCTTCTTTCTTCTAGTTGTACCCTAGTTTTCATACTAGGACAAAATTTATCAAACATACTTAGATTCATTCTTTCGAAACAAAAAATTAACTTATCTTACCTTTCTTAGAGCACAAAGCTTCAAGATCTTACTTCTTTTCTTTAGACCAGAATTCTATTTTTAGCACATAGATTTGAAATTCAAGTAGAATAATGTGCACTAAAGTAGTAGATCTACGCACATAGATCTCTTTTCTTCATTTCCCAACAATCACAGTTTCAGGTCCCAGCAATGAAACCATTTGTTGAAACAGAGGAAGACCCAGGGTTCAATGATTCAACAGTGTACCAAAAGAACCCTAAATATCGGCTCTTTTGGCAACACCTATGAAGAAGATTAAGTCTCACCCAAGGTAGAGGCAGGGGTGGTTGCAAGACTCAAATGTCTGCAACCTAGATGGGACATAGATCTGTGATTACACCACTCTAACAAAGCACTTAGCAGTTAGAATTCATCAGTATTTAACCCTTATCCACATCACATATCCAAACCCTAAATACAGAACAACAAAATATTCAACCAAATCTAACACATCTAAGCACTTAGCACATGGAAAAATATCATATCTAACATTCATTCACATCACTTAAGCACTAAGCTATCATACTAGATTCATATAAACATTCATTACTGCACTTAAGATTAAATTGTAAGTTTTAAACCTGTGAAGTAAAGCAATGCATATATATTCTTAAGCAATACAGAAATTAATCAATGGCTCATACACAGAATACACAGAGATCTTTACCGGAAACCCTCAACCGGGAAAACCTTTCTTTTTCATTATATCGAATTTCACCATTCGCTATACAATATATACAATGTTTTTAGGTATTCCGTAGATACCAAAACCCTAATCCCTTAATCCGGGATTAATTTACAAATCAGCTAAAAATAGCAAACGGACCGAAAGACGCAGTTGTCGTATCTGACGCACCCACACACACACATGCAAAGAATATAACACATACCCAACATAAATAATATGAACAATATAACAACCATAATGCACAAAGAAACCATAACACAGGATATACGTGGTTCACCCTAGTGTGGGGCTACGTCCACCAACTCTTCTCTTATTTATTATCTTATGTCAAGCTTCTTATAGGCACAGAGCATCAAAACCCTACTTCACAGAGGACAGGAGATCTGCGTGCACCTCACCAGATCCTCCTTCCCCGAGTTAAATCACAGCACCAAGCCTCCTTACATAGTCTATGCATAAAGCACTAAATATGACCCACACTTAGCTTTACAGCCTCAATGTACACTAAGCACAAAGCCTCTTACAATTACTTGCACTTAGCACAATACTTAGCACATAGCATCACACTACACACATACACTTACTTACATCACCTATCTTTCTATTTATACATTACAAGAGGGCCTAAACATGGGTAAACCCATGGGCCGACATCCCCATACGCATTACATAAACCCTAATCCAAAAGATGCCCTAAAAAGGGGCCGATATCTCGCGGTCTCTGCTTCGACTTGCGCTCTGACTTTGACTAGCCTGTCGAAGTACCAAAATAGGTCAAACATGACCAAGGATCTCTAAAACTTGGTCAAGGGCCAACAAGAATCATTGCAGATTCTATCAAATATCACTTGATTCCTCAAGTGCGTTCAAAGAAGACTCCAAAAGAAATGTTTGATGCCCTAACTAGATTATATGAAGGAAAGAACATAAACCGAAGGATGAATCTAAGAACTCAACTCAAGAATACAAGGATGCAAAAAGGAGAATCAATCTAGGAATAATTCTCCAGAATATCTTAATTCAAAGAAAATATAGAAGCAATTGGAGATGCTATAGACAAAGACAAACTCATATTGAAGACCCTTAATGGTCTCATAAGACCATGGGATGCATTGATCCAAACCATTAGTGCTAGAACGGAGAAACTAAAATTTGATAGTCTTTGGGAAGAATATATTCAAGAAGAAAAAAGAGTAGCTAGCCAAGAAGCTTTACTATCAAGAGATGAAGATTAATCCCTAGATACTCACACTAAAGGAGGAAGAAAGAAGTCTTACTTCCAGAAAGAAACTCATAAAGAGTCTCACCCCCAAAACAAATTAATGCATAAAGAATCTCAACCTAAGAGATTCCAGAAGAAAGGACAAAGAAAAGAAAGAGACTTCTCATCTTACTAGTGCTACCATTATGACAAGATAGGACATATTGCGAGACATTTTCTAGCTAGACGAGAAGAATAAAAGAGGAAAAATAAGAGGCACCATGCCCATGCAGTTGAAGATGAAGATCCACCCACAAAGATGATAAGAGAACGCATTGAAGACTATGTCTTAATCTCGTACCTCTCAGGATAAGTATCACCTAGAGAAGACACTTGGCTCACTGATAGTGGTGCTTCCAAGCACATGACAGTTCAAAGAGATATTCTCTCTTGCTTTTCAGAAAATAATTTTTCTCAGAAAGTTACACTTGGAGATGATTATCAATACCCTATAAAGGGAGTGGGAGAATCAAACTACAAGCTTCAGGGACTCCAATGAATATTAAAGACGTTCTCTATGTACCAAGTTTGACAAAGAACCTACTCTCCATATAAGCCTTAGAAAAGAATGGCTTCAGAATTGCCTTTATAGATGGAGAATTTCTTATGTGGGCTAAGAGTAAAACCATGAAAGAAGAAATCGTAATTGGAAAGGAAGAAGGTGGCTTGTATAAGCTAAAGTGTCACTTAAAATCTTCCATGACCCATGCCATTGAGAATCCATGTGAACTTTGGCATAGAATATTATCCCACATCAACTACAAGGCATTACTGTATGTATGCAAGGCAGTCACAAGTCTACCAGAGCTCAAGGTTGACCATGTAGGTGTGTACAATGGATGTGCACAAGGGAAGAATATCAAGAACCCTTTTCCGAAGAGAGACAATAAAGAAGAAGGAGTATTAGAACTCATTCACTCAAATGTGTGTGGCCTAATGCCATCATCCTCCATCAGTGGGTATGTATACTATGTATCTTTTATTGATGATTATTCTCGTAAAACCTAGTTTTACTTTTTGAAATCAAAAGATGAGGTTTTCAATAAATTCAAGGAATTCAAACCCTTGATAGAGAATATTTCTGAAAGAAATATCAAGACACTCAAGTCAGATAATGGAGGAGAATACACCTCAAAAGAATTTGTAAACTATTGCAAATATGTCAGGATCAAGAGGGAGCTCACCACTCCCTACAATCCTCAACAAAATGGTGTAGAAAAGAGAAATAATAGAACGATAATGGAAGCAGTGAATACCATGATCCATGATCAAGATCTTCCAATGTGCTTATGGGAAGAAGCAGCAAAAAAAAAAGTATATGTAGAAAACCGATTATCCCATAGTGCACTTGGGTTCAAGACCCCTGAAGAGATGTTCTCCGAAAAGAATCTAGAAGTAAGGCATCTCAAAATATTTGGTTTCCTAGTATTTGTACATATTCTAAAAGAGAAGAGAAACAAGCTGGACCCTTCAGGAAAGAAGGGAATATTTGTTGGATACTGTGAGGCCTCCAAGGCCTTCAGGGTTTATATACTAGGTCACCATCATATTGAGATAAAAAAGGATGCGGCCTTTGATGAATATGTAGCTCTCAAGAAATAAAAAAGATGCCATATTGAAGAAGTATATGAAGAGGTACCTGTAGCTCCTAGAGTTGCAAAATCAATGAGGGAGGTTCCTAGAGTTGCAAAACTAGTAAGGGAAGTCACAACTTCCCCTGATGAGGAAATTCTAGAAGATCATGACATAGTAGAATTTCAAGAACCTCCTCAGATGACGATATCCCATAAGAGAAATCCTTCTTGGGCTAAGGAAATTATTCAAGATGTTCCCGAAGGAACCACGAGACAGGTGAAGAGACCTAAGCCATTCTCCAATTATATGGCTTTGATGTGTGATCTCCTAGAGAAGGAGCCTACTTTCTTTGATGAATCCATTCATAAGAAATGGGAAGATGCCATGATAGAAGAATACCAATCCATAATAAAGAATGATGTATGGGAAATAGTTCCTAGACAAAAGAGTAAGGATGTGTTATCTTCCAAATGGATTTTCAAAATAAAACATGTTTCCAATGGAAGTATTGAGAATTATAAAGAAAGGTTTGTCGCTTGGGGATTTTCTCAAAACGAAGGCATTGACTATGAAGAGACATTCGCTCATGTAGACAGATACACTTCGATCAGAACCATCATATCCCTTGCAACTAAGATGAAATGGAAGTTACACCAGATGGGCGTAAAGACAACTTTCCTAAATGGTTTCATCGAAGAAGAAGTGTATATAGAACAACCTCAAGGATTTGAAGTTGAAGACAAGAAGACTCATGTCTTCAAGTTGAAAAAGGCTCTGTACGGGTTGAAGAAATCTCCTAGATCTTGGTATGGAAGGATAGATAGTTTTTTTATGAGCTTCAGCTTTACCAAGAGTAAAGCTTATTCTAACCTATACTTCAAGGTTATGAATGATGAGCCAGTGATATTTCTGATGTATGTGGATGACTTATTCTTAACTGGAGAAGAAAATCTCATCACCAAATGTAAAAAGAAGCTCGCTTCAAAATTTGAGATGAAAGACCTTTCCCTAATGCATTATTTCTTAGGTCTTGAGGTATGGTAGAGCCCAGAGAGAATATTCCTTAACCAAGAGAAGTATGAAGTTTAAATCCTTGAAAGGTTTGATATGTTGCAGTGAAAGTCCATGAATACACCCATGGAAACGAATCTGAAGCTTATGTTCGACACTTTGTCATAATTGAATGATGCCACGCTATATAGATAGATCATTTGATCGCTAATGTATCTGATGAACACCAGACCAACTATATGTTTTGTCGTGAACACCTTGAGTCAGTTTCTGGTAGAACCCAGACATGTTCACCTAGTTGCTGCAAAACATGTGATGAGGTACCTTAAGGGTACATTAGATTGTGGTCTCAATCATGATGGAGATCATGACTTCACACTAAGTGGGTACATTGATTCAGATTGGGCTGGAAGTGTCTCTGACAGGAAGAGCACTTTAGGATGTTGTTTCATTTTGGGTTCAGCCATGATCTCATGGTAGAGTAGGAAGTAATCAATCATTTCTCTCAGTACAGTGGAAGCAGAATACATTGTTGCATGTTCTACCAATCGTGAAGTCATATGGCTTCGTAAGTTGTTGACTGGTCTATTTGACCTAGAGATGGAAGAAACCATGATCCTATGTGATAGCCAAAGATGTATAAAGATGACAAAGAATCCTTTATTTCATGACAAGTCAAAACACATAGGGATCTAATATCATTACATTCGTGACATGGTGCAGAGAGGATCCATAAAGCTCCAATATGTTAGCACAGATGAACAAGTTGTTGATGTGTTGACCAAGCCTCTATCTCGTGTAAAGTTGAGAACTTTCAAGAAGCTTGGTATAGTCTGAAAGGACCTCCCTCAAAAGGGGGAGTAGTGTTGTGATTCCAGCTTAATTGTTGTGTGGTGTTTCCAGCTTAATTGTTGTGTCGTGATTCTAGCTTAATTGTTGTGTGGTGTTTCTAGCTTAATTGTTGTGTTGTAATTCCAACTTAATTGTTGTGTGGTGTTGCTAGTTTAATTGTTGTGTTGTGATTCCATCTTAATTGTTGTGTGGTGTTGCCAACTCAATTGTTGTGATGATGTGCCAACTTAATTGTTGTGATGATGTGCCAGCCTCGTGTTGTGATGATGTGCTAGCCCCGTGCTATGATGATGTGCCAACCTCATGCTGTGATGATGTGCCAACCTCGTGTTGTGATGATGTGACCAACCTCGTGCTGTGATGATGATGTATTAGTTTCATACTAATCCATATTGATGCAGATGATGATATCATTCTAGCTCTCTGTTGTGAGTGACGATGTTGATGATGAGAAAAAATTCCGATGATTTATAGATACGCTAGTTAGTGTTCCAAGATATTGTTGATGATGTTGTCCTCTCTCTCGCATGATGTTGTTGTAGAATACCCTTCTTGATAAGGGGAAGTTTTGAAATATTGTAACTGCAAAGAGTATTCTAATTATTATTGATGTATTATTCATTAGATCAATCCCCTTTTGTGGATTGATCATATCGGGTATTGTAAATGACCAAATCCCCTTTTGCAGATTGGTCAAACCCTAATTATAATAGGTAGAATGAAAAGTCGGCCCCATAATATATTAAAGGTTCTTATAACCACCTAGAATAAGAAGTCGGCCCTGCCAATGAAAAGACACCTCCGTCCACATGTGCCAGATTGTATAAATAAAGAGGCTAGTGACTTATTTGGACACACACTCACTTGTTCATTAGAGCGCAAGTTGGGAGATGTAGTTGGAGAAGAAGAAAGAGAGAGAGAGGCACATTCTTGGGAGAGGAATTTCTGTATTTGTTTGAGTTATCTCTTGGCATTGTATTGGCTATCTATATTAAGGAATTTTTTGCTGGGTTTTCTCCCCCATGAGGGTTTCCTAGGATAAATGATGTGTCTCTTGTGATTGTGTATTTCTCAGTGATCCTATCTATGCTATGGTTATCTAGTAAATTGAAAAGAAACCTAATAATATCTTAAACCTTAACAAAAAGACCCTTGCAAATTTGAATTTTCACGCAGGGAAAGGGAATAAGGCTTGTGGAAAATATTTTTGAGGGTTCAGAAGGGACCTGAGAGCTAATTCATCTCCATACTATGAACAATCCTTAGACTGGGATTTCGTGCAAGCCCTAGGAGGTGGTGTGGGTTTGCGTCAAGTGGTATCAGAGCGTTATTGTGTCTTCATATAGCAGGAAAGAAAAGATACTTGTACGATATCATCAAGTGGTATCGAGAAAAGAAATTTGTCAGGGACTTAACCCTTCACGTAGGTAGAATAATATATTATGATGTAATAAATTTCAATATTAATAAGACCTAGAAATAAGGAAGAATACGTCCAATGTAAGAATACCTAATAGAAGCTTCCGCTTCTAGAAGGATATTCCTCTAGATGGTTCTTTTGATAGACATATTTAGTATAAATAGAAGTCGAGGGTATGCGAACTTTTTTCTTGGATATTATTGTAATAGAGCTCTTCTCTACTATAGGTTTCCCCCTTGAAGAGGCAAGTGAACATTGCTCTTAGTAATCAAAGTTCTCTTTCTGGTGTTATTCTGGTATCATTCTAGTATTATTGTGGTGTTTTTCTAGTTATATTGTTGTTCATATGCCATTTATAGATATGTATTTCTATTTTGCATACTTTTTATATCTGGAATATTACCAGTGGTATCAAAGCACTATCCTCAATAAAAAATTGTGGGTTAATTTTTCTTCAGGTTAGAGATGTATTCCAATGTCTTTAACCTACAAAGATCTGTCGCTACACTCATAAACCCACGGTGGGGGATTCATACATGCAGGAAATACAAGTGGTACCTAAGCGCACATTTTTTGGCCACCCTTGTAACCCATGTTGGTACCCCTTCGAGTGGTCTCGCATTAGACAACACATGTATATGGATCGACCTAGATTTCCTAAAGCCCTCTTTAGATAAACTAATCAACCACCTGAATTCTATAGTTCCACTGAGAACAACACTCACGAAGATACTCTCTAGTACCTGGGTAGTCGGGTAGTACAGCTAAGGGTATGGTCTAGCTTCCTTATTTGGTTCCCTAATATATTGAGATGAGTACTACTGTTGGACTCCACACATATATCAGAGAGCTATAGCATAGGGAAAACCCTTGTTTGTAGAACCCTTGAATACCTAACCTTTGGGGATAGAAACAAAAAAAAACAAAACAGACAAGATCTATTTCCACACAACCGTGTCTCATGCATTCGAGTTTCAAAATTACTACATATTTCTTCCTGATTAAGCATTTGACCATTTCATCACTGCAGTATTCTTCAGATCGGAGTATAACTCTGAAGGTGTAAAAAAATAAAATAATAATAATATGAGTCTGGATGTTGTTGGACCATTATTTGAGACCTATTCCATTGGATTTCTCTCTTCTCCCTTACCACATTCATACCTATCATTTTTCAGAAATTTTTTTGACCCCACCCACCCCTTTTCAGTTCCCTCGTCATCATGGCCCATACACGTAGCCAATACTTGGAAGATCACTTCAATACCTCTCACTCTAATTTCATAGAGACCCAACAAGAAGTGAGACAACTCAGTTCTAATATTTCCACCATCAATAAAAACATGCATTCCTCCATCACTGCCTCAATCGAGGAACTCAAACAAGACCTCAAACAAGACATTACTAACCAGCTTTAATCTGTCACTACGATGTTTTGCACCAAGATGCGCATCCCTGTAGATCCTCCCTTATCTAACCCATATTTGCATACCAAAGGTGAAACTTCATCTCATTCCCATAATTTTCAGCCCCATCACTTTCAACATGACCTATGCCTTCCGCATGTGGATGTGACCAAATTCGATGGCTAAGATCCCACTAGCTGGGTAACTCAAATGGAACATCATTTCTCTTTGTACGACATGACAGATGATTTGGCCAAACTATGGTATGGTATTCTCCATCTAGATAAATAATGTTGGCAATGGTGGCAATGGAGAAAAAATTTCTGCCAAGGGTATATTTCTTGGACACACTTTGTGGAAGAGCTTTATGAATGCTTTGACACTAACACCAACCATTTAGGTCGTTTGACAAAGTTGAAACAATATGGCACAGTGGAAGACTTTATAGCTTCTTTTGAGTGACTGTCTTTTCATATAGAGGACGTGTCTAATGCTTTTTTACAAGAATGTTTTATTAGTGGCCTCAAGGATGAGATTCGTGCCCATGTTCTCATGGCTCGGCCTTAGAGTTGGGTGGAGGCTACTAAAAGAGATAAATAAGCACAACAATTTGTCTCTTCTAAAAAATGGAAACCCTCCTTTATTCCTCGCACTAAACCAGTAAATCCCACTCCTCATTATACTCCACTAAAGATCCAAAAATTGACCAGGGTCGAAATGGATGAGTGCCAACTCAAAGGCCTTTGTTATAGTTTTAATGACAAATATTTTCCAGGACACAAGTGTAAGGAACAAAATATTTTTATGTCTATCTCGAAGGATGTTTCAGAAGAGGATGTTGAATCTCCCCTAGTGTCTATGTCACCTGAACCCACTGACATAACCCCTCCCCAAAGTATAATCGATCATTTCCCTAAATGCTCTCACTGGCTTCTTTGCTCCCAAAACCCTCAAGATAATTGGTTACATCAAGCATAGGAAGGTTATCATTCTTGTTCATAGTGGAAGCACCCATAATTTTATTCATCGTCGCATTTCCCAAGAAGATAATTGCTATATTCGTGCAGTCAATAATTTCCAAATCATGATTACCAATGACGGGTCCATGAAATGTGTAGGGTGTTGTGAAAATGTGTGTCTCCAAATTAGTGACTACCACCTGATATCTCATATGTTTTCTATCGACATGGGCGGTTGTGACATTGTGTTGGGTGCAGAATGGCTAAGGACTTTGGGTCCCATTCTCATGGATTTTAAGGAATTAACCATGTAATTTGACCAAGAGGTCCAAAAATACAAGTTCCAAGGCATCACCGCTAGTTCCCCAAAGATCATTAGTTCCCATCGCATGGAAAATTTGTTAAAAAAAGGTCATTCTGGTGTTATTTCCCAACTCCATGCCATACAAGCAACTGAGACACCCTATGTGTCATAGGACCTCCAATCCATCCTCTCTAAACATCAAGTGGTTTTTTCCACTCCCTAGGGACTCCCTCCTTGTGGTGTTCATGATCATTCCATTCCCCTTGTCTTAGGAATCCTTCCTCCCAATATCCATCCCTATCGTCACCCCTTTTCCCCAAAAAATGAAATTGAGAAAATGGTTCAAGAACTTCTCAGCACAGGTTTTATCCGCCCTAGTACGAGCCCATATTCTTCTCCTGTGGTCATGGTACTTAATAAAGACGATTATTTGCACATGTGTCTTGACTTCCAAGCCCTCAACAAACTCACCATTAGAGACAAATTTCCCATTCCTATCATTGATGACCTCTTGGATGAATTGAGTGACACCCAGTTCTTTACTAAACTTGATATTCGTTCTAGCTACCAACAGATCCATATGAAAGAGGAAGACATTCCTAAGACTGCCTTTAGAACTCATGAGGGACACTATGAGTTTTTTTTCATGCCCTTTGGATTTTGTAATTCTCCCTCAACTTTCCAAAGCCTCATGAATCATGTCTTCTATCCTTTTATCCATCATTTTGTCTTAGTTTTCTTTGATGATATACTCATCTATAGAAAAACCTAGACAAACCATCTTGCTCATGTGGATCAATTTTTCCATCTATACTCTCAGTACCAACTTTTCATGAAACAATCTAAATGTGCTTTTGGCACCTCAAAAGTAGGGTACTTGGGTCATCTTGTTGGCAAGGAAAACGTCACTGTGGATCCTAAAAATATTGAAGCTATGCAAGACTGGCCTCACCCAAATACTCTCAAAATCTTGCCGATATTTCTTGTCTTAACAGGTTATTATCGCAAGTTTGTTAAGAATTATGGAAATATTGTGGCATCTCTCACTACACTCCTTAAAAATAATTCTTTCACTTGGCCTCCAACAGCTGCTCAGGATTTTCAAACCTTGAATATGGCCATGTGCACCACTCCAGTCCTGGCCCTTCTTGATTTCACAAAGACCTTTGTCCTGGAATGTGATTCTTTAGGGGAAGGAATTGGCGATGTCCTTATGCAAGAGGGTCGACCTTTGGCCTTTACCAACAAACAATTGTATGAGAAAAAATTGGGCAAATAAATCTATGAAAATGAAATGTTGGATATTCTACATGCCGTTGATCTTTGGCGCCCTTATATATTGGGGCAACGCTTCCAAATTAAGACAGATCATCAAAGCCTCAAGTATTTTCTAGAACAATGCATTTCCTCCCCAAAGAAACAAAAATGGGTGACTAATCTCTTTGGATATGATTATGATATCATTTAAAAGAAAGGCAAAGGAAATGTGGTTGCGGATGCACTTTCCCATAAATATGAAGATGAAGGGTCCCTTTTTTCTCTCTCCTTCATTGTAC
>ML792469.1:695892-719492 GCA_009831015.1 Picea engelmannii | reverse complement strand
TTTATAATGGCTTGGTGCCTTCTCTATGGGCTTCAACCATCTGATCAAAGTTATTCACTTAAAAACTTGTAAAAAAAATGAAAAGATTTGTACAATGGAAAGGTGTGACTAAAGGTCCCTACTAAGGAGGGGAATAGTGCTTCAGCATTCTGCCATTCACAGGTCCTCTTGGCAGATTGGTCCCATCGTTGTTGTTGAGCATAAAAGCATTATTTCCTCTGAATGCTTGAATCATGTAAGGTCCCTTCCATAGACTGTCAAATTTTCCATGCTTCCCCTTATATTCATTTCGAGCATCCCACCTCAGAACCAAATCACCTAGCTCAAAGTCATATTCTTTAGTTCTTTGATTGAAGATCTTTTTAATGCTCTCCTAGACAACCTGAGTTTTTTTGTATACTTATTCTCTAGAATGTTGCAAGTGGATCATCTAGTTTATCCTTCTTTGGGAGTCGTTTGGATTGGCTTGCATCTCTTGCAACAGTTTCATGATGGGAACCTCTAAGGAGGTAGGAAAAACTGCTTCAGTGCCATAGACCAAGTGATATGGAGACATACTAATTGACCTCTTAGTGGTCAGTCTGTTGGCCCACAGTGCGAAAACTAGCTTGTTATGCCATGACTTTTTGTTTTCTTGCAACATCTTCTTAATAATGTTCACAAGGGTTTTATTGGATGACTCAGCTAGCCCATTTCCCTAAGGGTAATAATCCGTGGAGTGTCCCAAACCGATATGATAATGGTTGCAAAAATCTATGAGCTTCTTAGATCGGAAAGCAGCTACATTTTCAGTTATGATTTTTCTTGGACACCCAAAACGAGACAAGATATTATTTTCTAGAAATTTAATAATGACAGAATTAGTAGCTTGCCTGCTTGGTACAGCTTCAATCCATTTTGTGAAATAGTCCGTAGCAATAAGAATCCATCTGTGCTGGCCCAAAGAGGGAGGATGTATTTCTACGATAAAGTCTAATCCCCATTGCTGGAAAGGAGCTTCAACAGATATTGGTTTCAGGGGAAAAGGAAGGATCTTCTTTTTTCCCTCGAACACCTTACATTTATGGCACGAAGTCACTTTTTGATGCACATCAGTGAATAGTGTAGGCCAATAGAACCCAGCTATGAGGATTTTTTTAGCTTTGGTTTTCCAGCTCGGATGACCACCACAGTCTCCTGCATGAAAATCCTGCAATACTTTGTCAGCTTCATCCTTTAACAGACAATTCAACAAAATACCTCCAGGATCCTTCCAATAAAGATTGCCTTCTAGAATGCAAAATTTTAATGATTTCAATTTCAAAAACCTAGCTTTAGTTTTGGTTAGACCAGGGGGAGCTTCTAAGTTACGAAAAACAAATATCAGGTCTACATAACATGGAGAGTTCAGAAATACCTCTTTCACGGTTGGAGTCACCTACTCTCCCTGTTCATCTACTGCGGCTAAGAAATTAATATCAAGAGCATGGAAATTAGACTCAACCATTAACTTTGCTAGACCTTGACCTTTAATCAATTTAGTAGTCTTAGTCTCTATGTCATACTCCAAAATAATAGCGATCCATTTTCCTCTTCTGCCATCTGCATTGTCCTGGGTTAAAATGTCCTTTACTACAATGTTTAGAACATATGAAATGGTGTGGGAATGGAGAATATATACTCTAAAATCCTTTATGGATTTTACCAGGGCAAAAGCTTGTTTCTCCATTATTTTATAATTCAAAGTAGCATCTCTTAATGATTTACTGAAAAAGGCTATGGGTTGTTCATACCCTTCGTTGTTTTTCTGTAGTAATACTGCTGCAATGGTATGTTCAGAAGTGAAAGAAAAAAGCTAAAAATATTTGGTGAAGTCAGGACTGATCAAAACTTGAGCATGTGTGATTGCATGTTTAACTTGTTCAAAAGATTGCCTGGATTCAGTGTCCCATTTTATTTTTGTGTCCTTTTTTAACATGTTTGTGATGTTCCTGAGAAGCTCAGCTAGGTTAGGTATGAATCTTCTCAAGAAGTTTATTTTGCCAATGAAAGATTGTAACTCTTTGATATTCCTTGGGTGTTCCAGTTTCTGAATGGCTTCTATTTAGCTGGGATCTATCTTAATTCCGTCCTTAGATATTATGTGCCGCAAAAGTTTACCTTCCTCTAATTTGAAAAGGCTTTTCTTAGGATTTAGAGAAATCCCAAATTTCCTTCATTTCTCAAACACTCATCTGAGATGTCATAAGTGATCTTCATTGGACTGGGAATAAACAGTTACGTCGTCCAGATAAATGAATATAAATCTGCCAAGTTCTTCTAAAAAAGTGATGTCCATCGCTCTTTGGAAAGTGGCCCCAACATTCATCAAACTGAAAGGCATTTTCACGTATATGAAGGTACCCCAAGGTGTTGTGAAAGTTGTTTTCTCTTGATCATCTGGGTGAACGAGAACCTAGTTATAGCCTGAGAAACCATCCAGTAAGGAGATTCGACTGGATCCAACTACCTTTTGTAATATGTGGTCCATTTTTGGCAGTGGGTAGTTTTCCTTTAGGGAAACCTTGTTCAGGTTTCGGAAATCAATGCAAAGCCTGATTTCCCCAGTTTTCTTTTGGGTTGGGACCAGATTTGAAAGCCATTTGGAAAATAGTAAGGGAACTATGATTTTAGCATCATACATCTTTTTTATTTCTTTTTCTATCAGGGGAAGCAACTTGGGATTGATTCTCCTAAGTTTCTGTCCGAAAGGTTTTTGATCTTCTTTTATCGAGATCCTATGTTGTATGATGCTTGTGTCATAAGATTTTAAGTCTTCATAACCCCAAGCAAACACGTCCACATATTCCTTGAAAAGTTCAATGTATTTGAGTTTATGCTCAGGGGGTAAAGATTTGGAAAGTTTTACCATCTTAGGTTTCTCTTCTGTCCCTATGTTACAGTCTTCAACCTCTTTACCACTGGCTTCAATTTTAGGTTTTTTAGCTGCATCATTAAAATCAAATAAGTCTTCTAACGGAACTAAACCCCTAGGTAAAAAATTACTCTTTAAATGCAAAACATCAGAATCTATCTCATCTTCACCTGATTCTTCTGAAACTATTTTATTTACACTATTATTTCCAAAAACAGATTTATTTCTATTTTTATCATCATTTTCTAAGTCTATGTTTGTACGCTCGAAATCATTTTTACATTGTAGAAAATCTTCAATTTGGTCATCCTTCCCAAATACTTGCCAGTATCTGATGTTTTCTGGGACAGTCAGTCTGCACTTCACCTCCATCGTGTACGAGCAAGTGGAGCGAGAAGGTATCTTACATGTAGTTGTTGACGTAGCTAAACCATCTTCTAAAATGTTTTGTCACCTGGGCATCACCTGCAAATCATTTTTTGTGAAACATTGAAGGGCATGCAAAACAACATTCCTATAAGCTCTAAGCCTGGGATGTTTTGTTGCATACTCACCTTTAATTTGTTTGATAATTAATTCAGAATCGCCTCTTACCATGATTTGTTTGGCACCAACCTTCTTTAGTAGTTTCAGGCCGAGCATCAAAGCTTCGTACTCGGCTATGTTGTTAGTGCATTGAAAATTCAGTTTGTAGGAATGGTTCTCCGAATACCTAGATTTTTGATTATGCAACCAAATTCCTACTCCAGCTCCCTCTTTGCTTACAGCTCCATCGAAGTCCATGCTCCAGAAATCTGCTGGCAATTTTTCACTTATTACGATTTCCTTCCCTTTTGCCTCAGTGATTTCTTGGCCTTCTTTCGGGTCAAATGTATCTTCTTCCAGCTGAGCGATTTGTTCTTCCATAGCTTCGTCATTATAAAGGATGAAGGAATATAGATCGGAGTGTGCAGAGTACAAAGGATAGTTATGTGGCTTTTCTTAGCTACTGACCATATATTTCATCAGCGTCTCTCTGTACAATCTTCTCTATTGTCCGAATACTAGGATGGTGGCATATGACATATCCAATTGCAACGTGCCCTTCAACTTGTCCCCCCAAGACCTGGAAAACAACATACCATATGTCGGGGGAATTTTCGTGACCACAGCATCCATAACCATGCTTTTTGCTGGAATCTGAACTAGGGTGATGCATAAGTCTTTGATTAACCCGATACATATGACTTTGCTGGATTCAAAAGAGTGAAAATCCTTATAGGGCCTGGTGACCTTAAGTCCCAGTTTTTCCATCACTTCTTTAGGAATCAGGTTGTGGGAAGCACCCGAATCTAACATAGCATTGTGCAGAATCAGGTCATGTATATTAAGGCTGATGTAAAATGGAGTGACAGCACCAGTGTCAGTCTGACCATCAAATTCAGGGACAAACATGAGTTCAGGTTGATCATCGGTAATATTTATTGTGTTCGAATGATTCACGGATCCGACGGTTAAGGCCTTCGTGCCTATATCAGGCTCAATGCTCAGTGCTTTGGTCACCTGCGATTGGTAAGCGTTCTTACTCATCAAAGCGGAAAGGGGAATAGGAATCTTCACATTGGATAATTCCCCTTCAAGTCTGAAAGGAGTAGGTGCTCTGCTTTGGCTCAACAATTATGGTCTGTCCACCATAGTTTTCTGTGTAGAAGTACTTGATCGATTGGTTGATGAAACCTCAGTTTGTGTTGATATTTGTAAAATGGTAGGGTTTCTTTTTGCTTGAGATTCAACATTACCTTTCTCAGGGATCTTCTTGGTAGAAGGCTTAGAGGTTTTCTTGGTTTCGACTGTTTTCTTGGTTTCGGTTACCTTTTTTGGGGAATTTTCATCTATCTTTTTTCTTCACGGATTGTACTTCCTGTGTACCTCCAAAATTTCATTTTCAAATGCCTGTTGATCTGTGTTCTCTGCTTTGTCACTTAACTCTGTTTGAGAAAGAAGGAAAATTTCTTGCTCTTCCTAAGTACTGAAGATGGTTTCGCTGTCGTGAATGCCCATGAGGTTTATATGCGTGTCATCTAATTCTTCAATTGTCTCTTCACCTGCATCAGCATAATTTTCCTGTAGGGGTGGTCTAATCTATTGATCAGGACGCCTTTGTTCTCTTTGATTCCTAGGATCTCTCTGCCTGATTTGAGGAGGATTTCTTCTGAAGTTAGGAATCTGAATTTCTGAAGCCGGTGGGTTTTCTCTAGGAGGATTTCTTTCGGCTATAGTAAGTATCTCCATCATCCTTTCCATTTCTCTAGCTAAGGAATCCAATTTTGTGTTAGAAGAATATGTGGAAGGTTCCTCTTTAATCGTGACTCTCCTCTCCATCCTCTCCCATGCCCTTCTAGCTAACAGGTTGGCCTCCACACTTATTGCACTTTTCTGCATGTCCTCCAGAGTGGTAGAGTTTCTTTCCCTTAATTGATACGACATATCAGTGTTGAAACCATTAGGAAATTTTATCAACGCAAAACCTTGTGGAGGTTTAGTATCAAATGGAATTGCATTGTATAGATTGTTGAAGTGGGTGCAGTAGTCCTGTACTATCTCTCCTTGATTCCTTCTAATGTTTTCGTATTCTGACAATATCTGGAGACTATTTTTCTTTACCTCCCATCTGTCCAGAAAACTTCTTTGAAACGCTGCAAGGTCGGCCACTGACGCAGCATGTAAGCCTTTGTACCATTTCTTCACGTTCCCAGTCAGACTCTGTGAAAATAGTCTCATTTGAACATCAACTTCATCCAATTCCTGCAAGTCAAAATAGTCATTCATTTTATCAACATGTTGTTGTGCGTTCAAGGGCCCAGTACCATCGAACTGTGGAAGTATTGTTTGATAGTCCTGGGGCATAACGTGTAAAGGTGCAACCAACACCAAGGGAGCATATCTGGCCACCATGATAGGTGGAGGAGGTGGGACAACATCTTGGATGATAAGTGGGGAGGTGACAGAAGATGAGGATGATGAAGGACTAGCAGGCACAGAGTGAGTGGGTTGAGGTTTTACAGAGGCTGCAGTGATAGATATGGTAGAAATTTCGACTGACTTCTTGAAGTGGGCTTGGTTTAAAGCTTGGTCAAGATTCGCTACCAAAATTTCTAGCTTGTCAGATTCTCCAAGGAATCCTTTATCAGGGTCCACCCTGGGAGATAGTAATTCAAGGGTCCAAGGTTGCAGGATGGTTCGATCTAAAATGATTTCAGTCACAAAGCTATCAAACTTCATTCTAAGCAGGCTTTGTTCAAAGATGGTGTCAAATTCGAGATCCTGAAGGGCAACAAGTTCCTATGGAAGAGAAGGGGACCTGTGAAATGGGACTATGACTCCCTGAACCTTCTGCAATGGTCTTCTTTATGAGTAACTGTTCTAGATTATTAGTTTCTACTGCAGGTTCTGGGTCTGGGTGGGATCGGGTATAAGCTCTTTTAGGAGCCATATTTTTTAATTTTATATATTTTTATTTTTATGAATCCAAGATTACTATGTACAAGATTTTAACAACCTGTGAACATTATTTCTTTCTCAGATTTATAAGTATTTCAGAAAAAAAAAATTTCTTCTGGGGAAATTAAACCGTGGGGTTGAAAGTTTGTTCACTTCCCCAGTGGAGTCGCCACTATGTTAACGCTCTGTAAATTCCCAGAGGTTTCCAGATTAGAATAAATTTACTAGAGGTAACTTTATCCAACCACTTTGAAATTGGAATCTAGCCCTACATGCTTCAGAGAAGGATCTCTCTGTATGATTTAGATATGTTTTAACTTTGAGATATTAAGCTAGTTAAATAAAATAAGATAGAATGGTTTGTTTTTGTTTTTGTTAAGTTGGATGAAAAGGTTTTTACGCCTCCATTGGGCTATGGGATCTGTATTATAAAAATAGAGATCTAAACAAAAATTAAAAGATTCTTTTCACAGGGAAAGATAATGCATTCATTGGATTCTTTAGCAGTAAAGTGATGGATAACAGAAAAGATGAGAATATCTATTAAAGTAAAGAAGATTTTAAGAATTTCTTAACTGTAATATTAGAAAGATAAACATTAATATCTTTCAAAGTCTGAAACAGGGTAGACAAAGATAAATCCTGCAACATGCGTTACTTTTAAAAGATTAGATTAGAAAACAATATGGCAACTGAGCGAGAGAAACATTTAACACATAAAAGTAAACATCACCAACGAATAACACACGAGAATCCTGTGAAACATCCCTTTGTATTACTGGAAGATCTTCTGATAAACAATTATAGTCTTTATGGCTTACAGGGCATAAAGATCAACCCTCAGTACTTCAAAGTTTGAAGTATTTATAACCAAAAATTGCATACGATCCTATCATTAAAGATCAGGATGTGGCAGTTCTAAATTTAGCTAACTAACTCAACAAGATACAAAAATTCAGGAACTGTTTGATGATGTGTTGAAATCTTCATGCCGATTTATGGGGTAAACCGTTGGTGAGTCCTCTGCATGACTTCATCTGATTGGATTGTTGTCTGGGCTTGGACACCTTAGCTCTTACTCGATCAGATTACATAGCTCTTCCCATCGAAGGTGACTGGTATTGATGACTTTGAGTAGTCTTGGGTATATTTCATCCATCTCTGTATACTTGGAAAAATTTGTCTTGACGATGAAAATATACCAGATCTCGTGTTGTATGCTGATGTCTGACTGCAAAGCTTCTAGGAATGTCTTGCCTATTATACTACCATGTATTCCCGATAATTTTGAGCTATCTTTGGCCACTGTGGCTATCTTCTTTTTATAATCAGAGAGTGTCATTAAATTGTCATTTATGACCCTTAAGTCAGGGAGGCCTTTCTTCTACAGAGTTTCAATTTTTCTGAAAAATCTTTGCACTCCTGTGTCCATAATCTGGACCTTTTTCTCTAGCTGTAGCATTAGTCCTCTTTTGGTTAGAACCCTCTTGACCTCGAGGATGGTTTCCTTCCTATATTCAATATTCAACTCCTCTAACTCTTCTCTGGTTTTTGAATTTAGGAATTTAATGATCTCAGTGGCTTCTGTGGGCATCTTTCCCAATTCCCCTCTTATTTTCTCAATAGCCTGCTTGCTTCTTTGCACCAGTTCATTTTGCTCGAACATGATTTGTACCATAGGCCATATTTCATTTATGAATTTGGGGATATCCATCCAAACACTTTCCTTGGCTTCAACAAGTGTTTTGCCTCCCACTGTTTGCTTTTGAAGCTGTTGCAATTCCTGTTTGAGCTTGTCTGATGTTTGTTTCTCCATGGAGTAACTGGTTTGGTAAGAAGAATTGAGTTCCTGAAGGTTCTCAACCTCGTTTTTAAGTCTGCCAATCTCTGTCTCTTGCAAGTTCATCTCCTCCATAGATTTTTCCAGTTCTACTGTCTTCTCCAAAGCTATTAGTGGAGTTGCTGAGGGAATTTCTGCTGAGGGGACTCCCACTGCAGATGCTATGCTTACTCCTGTGAGTGTAACTACACTCAATGGAATGACTTCCATAGGATTTGATTGTTCCTTCTCTTTCACTAACCTTTCCAGTTCTGCTTCCATCTCCTTCAACTGTGCATTCTGCTCCATGATCAACTTGATCATCTCATTTTTTTCCCCTTATGTCTCATCTATCTCCTTTGCTTGTGCATCTTCCATTGGTGGCAGTTTCAACTGTTTCCTCAGAGATGCTATATCATCATTTTTCTTTTTTAACATCTCCTTGACTGCTTTCAGATTCGAGGGGTCATACCTGATATTGAGGACCATTTCTTCCAACGTCTTAATTCTGTTATCCTTTGCAAAGGATGATATCTTTTCTAATTTCAGCTATGTCTGAACATTGCTCAGAGATACCTGTAATTAAGCAGCTGCAGTAGAAGCATTTGCCAACATGGAGAAAACTGTTTCTCCAGTTTTCCTATGTAGATCCATCTGATCACCGAGATGCACATCTCTAGTATGAAACTTGAATGTTTCTCTTTTGTAATCAGTGATTTCTTTCGGGTCTGGCACCTGTGCCTGCAGAAAATCCATGTGCATTCTACCCTTCTCTGTATCAAATGTAGACAATAGTCTGTGCTATGTTGTTGATGTCTCTTTCCAAAATCGAGCATAAGTATTGTTGGTCAGCGTCTGATTTTTCTTTTTGATCAGGTCATACTTCTCAAAAACACTCAACTTTGGTCCTACTTTACTCGGCTGGTCAACTAGTGGAGTATTTGTAGGCTTCTTGGATGAAAATGTAGACATGATCTATTTGTTTCTTGTGCTAAGAAGTGATTGATCATCTTTCATAGTTGTAGTGGATTGGATTTCCTTTTCACCAACCGTGTCATATGTATGACTGGCTTTTGGCCTTTTGGTGTGTAATTGGAAATCTTCAACCGAGACTTCGGTGACGGAAGGTGAAGTATCCTTCCTAGGTATTTTCTCTTTGGGAAACTATGTTGTAGTTGTCTGCGAGATGGTGACTGAAGGTTCCTTCTATTCTATCTCTACCAGAGTGTTCGGCTCACATTCTATTTGATTTGCGAACTTCTCTATCTTAGTCTTGGGTGTATGAACATATGGAACATTTTTATTTTTAACCCTCATCTCAGAAATTATCCCGCATGGATAATAGTGCGATATGAAACTAACATGAAACTTCATTTCTTTCAACAGTCTATCTGCTTCCTCCCCGACACCTCGACTATTACAGATGAAAGCCCCTATTTTCCCTTTAATTCTAAGTTGTTGTTTCTTTTTTAGAGACACAAAATGTATGCCATCAGAGTTAATCATTTTCCTTATGTACTCCAGGGCAAGTATCCTCATGGGCAGATACTTGGGCAGTTTGTATGGAGATAACTCACATCCATATACTCTGATCTCAGTGTGGTTTTGGTAAAGATACCAGTCTCCAATTTTTGCAAGGTCTAAGAGGTGTAAGATCCTCTGAATATCCTCATTTATTCTTGGTTCAGGTCTGCCACTGAGCATGCTAACCACTGGGTGGTAAAACTGCTCGATAAACTTTTTGAGACTGAACTTTGTGGAATTTTGTGTGAGTAGCGGAGTCCAAGCTGTTACTGCCTGCGGCCTCCCATCTTTGTCCATTTTCTACATTGAAAAGGAGAACCTTTCCACTTGAAAGAAAGTGAGCATGTAGGCCAGTATTGAGGAATACCGAAACATTCCCTTTGTGGCGAAATTTGAAAACTTCTCGTGAATATTGTCCGCCAGGAAAGTGTTGTAGTCGAAGTGAGTGGTAGGTATTTCTTCTGTGGATAAAATGTACAGAAAACCCAATATGGTTTCATCCACCCATTGGTCTGAAAAATAACTGAGCAGAGCACAGAGCGATGAAATGACTTGGTTTCCCTTCTTTGAGAACAGGGAGGAAGGATATGGGGGATTTGTCTTGGGGAGATGAGAAACCTGTGGGTGGAAAAACTCAAAAATCTAGGCTCTCTGAGGGAAAGAAAGTTTCTGGTACAACTCCGTTATGACTTCAAGATTAACAGGGGAGGCAGATTCAGTTCTAGGTATCTACATCATCTGATCAATGGCCTCTAGTGTGGTGAAGAACATAGTTTATCCTGATGAAGATACTATGGCTCTCTGGTCGGGGAGGCAATGAGCCTGGCATTTGAGGGAAAATTCAGGGAAATGGTGAACCTAGGGGAAAAGATACAGAGGAAGGTTGGACTCCCAGAGCCCAATTTCATCACTCTAATCTAAGAAAGTGTCTTTAATCCATGACTGTAAATCCATGAAGTCAAATTCGCACCTGTTGTCTACGATTAAGTAATCTTTTTCGGCCAAATGGATCCTATCGAGGTCAACAGGAGGCAGGAGGAAAGGATTTTCCTCGGCTTCTTCTTTCTTGGATTTTGGCGCCATCATTGTGAAAATTCTTGCAATTCAAACAAAACCTTAGTGGGGATGACTGTGGTTTTGGATGACTGACTAAAACAGAGATAAGAAAGGGATAAGATCTCTGGTGTGAGGACAAAGTAAGCAATGAGAGACTGACTGAAAAGAGTAGTTTTGAGCAAAAAGATACCTGTTGGGCACGGAGGTCAGATCAATAGGCTAATGGATAAGTTAGCCTATAATAAATGGCCAATGGGTCTTTTGGAGCATGAGATGGCAGGTAACAACAAATGACGAATATGGTTGAGAGACATGGAGGGTGTTGATTGGGAACTGACCATGGTGAAGGGACTTGTAACATGTGAACAGGGGGAATGGACTGACAGAGTAATGAGACGTGACCCTTAGGGGAAAATAATGGAAAATGATGTCATGGGGAGATGGGGGTATGTCAAAAAATGGTAAGTGGTAAGTGGCAGGAGTCTGGAGAAATGGATTCCTGCCACATTAGAAAAGAGGGCCCACCAAAAACAAAATCCCATTCCGTACCCCCCCCCTCCACCGTTAAAAACAGACCGGTCAGGGGGGTCTGAAAAATACCATCAGCTATCCATCGACACCCCTGTCGCTGGACTGTAGATCTGTGCGCAATGTTTAACCAACATTCCAGACCCCCCCTCCCATTGTTAAAAGTAGAATGGTTGGGGGGGTCCAGAATTCAATCTCCACCGTGGATCTATGCGCCAACGTCTCAACCGTTCAAATGTGCCCCTTTGTTATCCATGATTCTGGAGCCCCCCCCTACGATTAAAGGTAGAACAGTCGGGGGGGAGGGGGGCTCCGGAAAAACTTGTCAACCGTAGATTTGAGCTCCAACACCTCAACCATTCAACAATACGCCATCTTTAATCTATGAGCACAAACTCATATTTTCTCCGAAAACTTAGGATAAGCGCTTCATGTGGGTTTGCCCAAGATTTCCCTATTTTTATCACCATGGGGTTTAGACATCCAACTTTTAAACATCAAAAATATGATTCAACATCGATCGGCATGCCTTGTTTTATTAAGGTAAGGTAAAATAACCTATTCTCTAACCTAATTACCTATGACATTTATCCCAGACTAAACTATTGGACTAAGAAATTACTCTATCCTGGGGTTATTTGACCAAGATTAGGTAGTTTGGTCAAATTTATTCACTAGCTAACCTAATTTGCTTGGCTAAGATTAAACAGTTTAGCCAAGCTTATTCACTAATCCTATCAACATCAATTTAAAAGGACTTGGCCATGTTTAAACTGTATGAACCAAGTCACTGTTATTGCATGGGGCTCTATTCAATTTCTTTTATGCCCTCTTTTATTCTTTTTCTTTCTTTTCTTTTTCTTTTTTCTCAAATTATTTGCAGAATGAAAAATTATTTGGAAACCAAAGATATAAAAGGAAAAAAATTTCAGTCACTAGTTGATCCTATAAATTATAGGGTTACAACAATGGCTCCACCTGGGGATGGTACTCTCCTTGTGAAGTGCCAAGAATCTTGTTTTCTGATGTTCTAAATTTTTTTTTTTTTAATGGCTCAGTGCCTTCTCTGTGGGCTTCAACCATCCGATCAAAGTTATTCACTTAAAAAATTGTAAGAAAAATGAAATGATTTGTACAATGGAAAGGTGTGATTGAAGGTCCCTACTGAGGAGGGGAATAGTGCTTCAACATTCTGCCATTCATAGGTCCTCCTGGCAGATTGGTCCCGTCATTGTTGTTGAGCATAAAAGCATTATTTCCTCTGAATGCTTGAATCATGTAAGGTCCCTTCCATAGACTGTCAAATTTTCCATGGTTCCCCTTATCTTCATTTCGAGCATCCCACCTCAGAACCAGATCACCTAGATCAAAGTCATCTTCTTTAGTTATTTTATTGAAGATCTTTTTAATGCTCTCCTGGACAACCTAAGTTTTGTTGTATACTTCTTCTCTAGACTATTGCAAGTGGATCATCTGGTTTATCCTTCTTTGGGAGTCGTTCGACTCAACTTTCATCTCTTGCAACAATTTCATGATGGGAACCCCTAAGGAGGTAGGAAAAACTGCTTCAGTGCCATAGACCAACTGATATGGAGACATACCAATTGACCTCTTAGTGGTCAGTTTGTCGGCCCATAGTGTGAAAACCAACTTGTTATGCCATGAATTTTTGTTTTCTTGCAATGTCTTATTAATAATGTTCACCAGGGTTTTATTGGATGACTCAACTAGCCCATTTCCCTGAGGGTAATAAGTTGTGGAGTGTCCCAAACTGATATGATACTGTTTGCAAAAATCTATGAGCTTCTTAGATCGGAAAGAAGTTGCATTGTCAGTTATGATTTTTATTGGACACCCAAAATGAGACAAGATATTATTTTCTAGAAATTTAATAATGACAGAATTAGTAGCTTGTCTGCTTGGTACAACTTCAATCCATTTTGTGAAATAGTATGTAGCAGTAAGAATCCACCTGTGCTAGCCCGAAGAGGGAGGATGTATTTCTGCGATAAAGTCTAATCCCCAATGCTGGAAAGGAGCTTCAATAGATATTGGGGGGCAAAGGAAGGAACTTCTTTTTTCCCTCGAACACTTGACATTTATGGCACGAAGTGACTTTCTGATGCACATCAACGAATAGTGTAGGCCAATAGAACCCATCTTTGAGGATTTTATTAGTTGTGGTCTTCCAGCTCAGGTGACCACCACAGTCTCCTGCATGAAAATCCTACAATACTTTGTCAGCTTCATCCTTTAACAGACAATTCAACAAAATACCTCCAGGGTCCTTCCAATAAAGATTGCCTTCTAGAATGCAAAATTTTAATGCTTTCAATTTCAAAAACCTAGCTTTAGTTTTGGTCAGACCAGGGTGAGCTTGTAAGTTATGCAAAACAAATATCAGGTCTATGTACCATGGAGAGTTCAGAAATACCTCTTTCACGCTTGGAGTCACCTGCTCTCCCTGTTCATCTTCTACAACTAAGAAATTAATATCAAGAGCATGGAATATAGACTCAGCCATTAACTTTGTTAGACCTTGACCTTTAATCAGTTGAGTAGGCTTAATATCTATGTCATACTCCAAAATAATAGCGACCCATTTTCCTCTTCTTCCATCTAGATTGTCTTGGGTTAAATTGTCCTTTACTATGGCGTTCGGAATGTATGCAATGGTGTGGGAATGGAGAATATATACTCTAAAATCCTTTATGGATTTTACCAGGGCAAAAGCTTGTTTCTCCATTATTTTATAATTCAAAGCAGCATCTCTTAAATATTTACTGAAAAAGGCTATGGGTTGTTCATACCCTTCGTTGTTTTTCTGTAGTAATACTGCTGCAATGGTATGTTCAGAAGCGAAAGAAAAAATGTAAAAATCTTTGGTGAAGTCAAGACTGATAAAAAATGGAGCTTGTGTGAGTGCATGTTTAACTTGTTCAAAAGACTTCTTGGATTCAGTGTCCCATTTTATTTTTGTGTCCTTTTTTAACATTTTGGTGATGTTCCTGAGAAGCTCAGCCAGGTTAGGTATGAATCTTCTCAGGAAGTTTATTTTGCCAATGAAATATTGTAACTCTTTGATATTCCTTAGGTGTTCCAGTTTCTAAATCGCTTCTATTCTTCTAGGATCTATCTTAATTCCATCCTTAGAGATTATGTGCCCCAACAATTTACCTTCCTATAATATGAAAAGGTGTTTCTTGGGATTTAAAGAAATCCCAAATTTCCAGCATTTCTCAAACACTCGTCTGAGATGTCATAAGTGCTATTCATCGGACTGGGAATAAACAGTTACGTTGTCCAGATAAATGACAATAAATCTGCCAAGCTCTTCCACAAAAGCGATGTCCATCGCTCTTTGGAAAGTTTCCCCAGCGTTCATCAAACCGAAAGGCATTTTCACGTACATGAAGGTACCCCAAGGTGTTGTGAAAGTTGTTTTCTCTTGATCATTTGGGTGAATGAGAACCTAGTTATAGCCTGAGAAACCATCCAGTAAGGAGATTCAGCTAGATCCAACTACCTTTTGTAATATGTGGTCCATTTTTGGCAATGGATAGTTGTCTTTTAGGGAAACCTTGTTCAGGTTTCGAAAATCAATGCAAAGCTTGATTTCCCCTATTTTCTTTTGGGTTGGGACCAGATTTGAAAGCCATTTGGAAAATCATAAGGGAACTATGATTTTAGCATCATACATATTTTTTATTTCTTTTTCTATCAGGTGAAGCAACTTGGTATTGATTCTCCTAAGTTTCTATCTGAAAGGTTTTTTATCTTCTTTTATCGGGATCCTATGTTGTATGATGCTTGTGTCATAAGATTTTAAGTCTTCATAACCCCAGGAAAGCACGTCCACATATTCCTTGAAAAGTTCAATGTATTTGAGTTTATGCTCAGGGGGTAAAGATTTGGAAAGTTTTACCATATTGGGTTTCTCTTCTGTCCCTATGTTACAGTCTTCAACCTCTTTACCACTGGCTTCAATTTGAGGTTTTTTAGCTACATCATTAAAATCAAATAAGTCTTCTAACGAAACTAAACCCCTAGGTAAAACATTACTCTTTAAATGCAAAACATCAGAATCTCTCTCATCTTCACCTGATTCTTCTGAATCTATTTTATTTACACTATTATTTCCAAAAACAGATTTATTTGTATTTTCATCTTCGTTTTATAAGTCTATGTTTGTACACTTGAAATCATTTTTACATTGTAGAAAATCTTCAATTTGGTCATCGTTCCCAAATACCTGCCAGTATCTGATGTTGTCCGGGACAATCTGTCTGCACTTCACCTCCATAGTGTACGGGCAAGTGGAACGAAAATGTATCTTGCATGTAGCTACTGACATAGCTAAACCATCTGCTAAAATGTTCTGTCCCCTGGGCATCACCTGCAAATCAATTTCTGTGAAACATTGAAGGGCATCCAAAACAACATTCCTATAAGCTCTAAGCTTGGGATGTTTTGTTGTGTAATCACCTTTAATTTGTTTGATAATTAATTCAGAATCGTCTCTTACGATGATTTGTTTGGCACCAACCTTCTTTAGTAGTTTCAGACCGAGAATCAAAGCTTCGTACTCGGCTATGTTGTTAGTGCATTGAAAATTCAGTTTGTAAGAATGGTTCTCCGAATACTCGGATTTGTGATTATGCAACCAAACTCCTGCTCAATCTCCCTCTTTGCTTACAGCTCCATCGAAGTCCATGCTCCAGAAATCTACTGGAAATTCTTCACTTATTATGATTTCCTTCCCTTTTTCCTCAGTGATTTCTTTTCCTTCCTTTGGGTCAAATGTATCTTCTTCCAGCTGAGCGATTTGTTCTTCCATATCACCATCATTATACAGGATGAAGGAATCTAGATCGGAGTGTACAGAGTATAGAGGATAGTTATGTGGCTTTTCTAGGCTGCTGACCATATATTTCATCAGCGTCTCTCTGTACATTCTTCTCTGTTGTTCGAATATTGGGATGGTGGCATATGACATATCCAGCTGCAACGTTCCCTTCAAATTGTCCCCCTAAGACCTGGACAACAACATACCATATTTCGGGGGAATGTCCATGACGAAAACATCCATAAGCATGCTTTTTGCTAGAATCTGAACTAGGGTGATGCATAAGTCTTTGATTAACCCGATACATATGACTTTGCTGGAGTCAAAAGAGTGCAAATTCTTGTAGGGCCTGGTGACCTCGAGTCCCAGTTTTTCCATCATTGCTTTAGGCATCAGGTTGTGGGAAGCACCCAAATCTAACATAGCATTGTACAGAATCAGGTCATGTATATTAAGGATGATGTAAAAAGGAGAGATGACACTAGTGTCAGTCTAACCATCAACTTCAGGGCCAAACAGGAGTTCAGGTTGATCATCAGTAAGATTTACCATGTTCGAATGATTCGTGGATCTGATAGTTAAGGCCTTCGTGCCTATATCAGGCTCAATTCTCAGTGCTTTGATCACATGTGATCGGTAAGCGTTCTTACTCATAAAATTGGAAAGGGGAATAGGAATCTTCACTTTTTCTAATTCCCCTTCAAGGCTGAAAGGAGTAGGTGCTCTATTTTTTTCTCAGCAATTCTGGTCTGTCCACCATAGTTTTTTGGGCAGAAGTACTTGGTCGATCGATTGATGAAACCTCAGTCTGCGTTGATATTTGTAAAATGGTAGGGTTTCTTTTTGCTGGAGATTCAACATTACTTTTCTCAGGGATCTTCTTGGTAGAAAGCTCAGAGGTTTTCTTGGTTTCGATTGTTTTCTTCGTTTCGGTTACCTTTTTGGGGGGATTTTCATCTGTCTTTTTGCTTCGTAGATTGTACTGCCTGTGTACCTCCAAAATGGTGTTTTCAAATGCCTGTTGATATGTATCCTCTGCTTCATCACTTAACTCTGTTTGAGAAAGAAGGAAAAGTTCTTTCTCTTCCTGAGTAAGGAAGATGGCTTCGTTGTCGTGAACGCCCATGAGGTTTATATGCATGTAATCTAATTCTTCAATTGTCTCGTCACCTTTGTTGGCATAATTTTCTTGTAGGGTTGGTCTGATCTGTTGATCAGGACCCCTCTGTTCTCTTTGATCCCTAGGATCTCTCTTCCTGATTTGAGGAGGATTTCTTCAGAAGTTAGGATTCCGAATTTGTGGAGCTGATGGGTTTTGTCTAGGAGGATTTCTTTTGGCTATAGTAAGTCTCTCCATCATCCTTTCCATTTATCTAGCTAAGGAATCCAATTTGGCATCAGAAGAGGATGTGGAAGGTTCCTCTTTAATCGTGACTCTCCTCTCCATCCTCTACCATGCCCTTCTAGCTAACAGGTTGGCCTGCACACTTATTGCACTTTTGTGCATGTCCTCCAGAGTGGTAGAGTTTCTTTCCCTTAATTGATAATACATATCAGCATTGAAACCATCAAGGAATTTTATCAACGCCAAACCTTGTGGAGTTTTAATATCGGCTGGAATTACATTGTACAGATTGTAGAAGCGGGTGCAGTAGTCCTACACTGTCTCTCCTTGATTGCTTCTGATGTTTTTGTATTCTGACAGGATCTGGAGAGGATTTTTCTTTACCTCCCATCTATCCAGAAAACTTCTTTGAAACACTGCAAGGTTGACCACTGACGTAACATGTAAGCCTTTGTACCATTTCTTAACGTCCCCAGTCAGACTTTGCGCAAATAGTCTCATTTGAACATCATCTTCATCCACTTCCTACAAGCCAAAATAGTCATTCATTTTATCAACGTGTTGTTGTGCGTTCAAGGGACCAGTACCATTGAACTGTGGAAGTCTTGTTTGATAGTCCTGGGGCATAGCGTGTAAAGGTGCGGCCAACACCAAGGGAGCACATCTGGTCGCCATGATAGGTGGAGGAGGCGGGACAACAACTTGGATGATAGGTGGGGTAGTGATAGAAGATGAGGATGATGAAGGATTACTAGGAACGAAGTGAGCGGTTTGAGGTTTTACAGAGGTTGTAGCGATAGATATGTCATAAATTTTGACTAACTGCTTGAAGTGGGCTTGGTGTAAATCTTGGTCAAGATTCGCTACCAAACTTTCTAGCTTGTCGGATTCTCCAAGGAATCTTTTATCAGGGTCTGCCCTGGGAGATAGTAATTCAGGGGTTCGGGGTTGCAGGATGGTTCGATCTAAAACGATTTCAGTCACAAAGCTATCAAATTTTGTTCTAAACAGGATTTGTTGAAATATGGTGTCAAAGTCGAGATCCTGAAGGGAAACAAGTTCCTATGGAAGAGAAGGGGACTATGACTCCCTGAACCTTCTACAATGGTCTTCTTTCTGAGTAATTGTTCTGGATTATCAGTTGCTACTGCAGGTTCTGGGTCTGGGTGGGATTAGGTATAAGATCTTTTAGGAGCCATATTTTTTAATTTTATATATTTTTATTTTTATGAATCCGAGATTACTGGGTACAAGCTTTTAACAACCTTTGAACATTATTTTTTTCTCAGATTTATAATTAGTTCAGAAACAAAGTTTTCTTCTAGGGAAATGAAACCATGGGGTTGAGAGTTTGTTCACTTCCCCAGTGGAGTTGCCACTATGTTAACGCTCTGTAAATTCCCAGAGGTAGTCAGAGTAGAAGAAATTTACCAGAGGTAACTTTATCCAACCACTTCGAAACTGGAATCTATCCCTACCAGCTTTAGAGAGGGATCTCTCTGTATGATTTAGATATGTTTTAACTTTGAGATATTAGGCTAGTTAAATAAAATAAGATGGAATGGTTTGTTTTCGTTTTTGTTAAGTTGGCTAAAAATGTTTTTACGCCTCCATTGGGCTATGGGGTCTTTATTATAAAGATACTTTTCACAGGGAAAGATAATGCATTCATTGGATTCTTTAGCAGTAAAGTGATGGATAGCAAAAAAGATGAGAATATTTATTAAAGTAAAGAAGAATTTAATAATTTCTTCACTGTAATATCAAAAAGATAAACATTAATATCTTTCAAAGTCGGAAACAGGGTATACAAAGATAAATCATGCAACATGCGCTACTTTTAAAAGATTAGATTAGAAAATAATATGGCAACTGAGTGAGAAAAACATTTAACATAGAAAAGTAAACATCACCAATGAATAACACGTGAGAATCCTGTGAAACATCCCTTTGTATTACTGGAAGATCTCTTGATAAAAAATTACAGTCTTTATGGCTTACAGGGCGTAAAGATCAACCCTCGGTACTTCAAATTTTGAAGTATTTATAATAAAAAATTACATACGATCCTATCATTAAAGATCAGGACGTGGCAGTTCTAAATTTAGCTAACTAACTCAACAAGATACAAAAATTCAGGAACTATTTTATGATGTGTTGAAATCTTCATGCTGATTTCTGGGGTAAACCGTTGGTGAGTCCTCTGTATGAATTCGTCTGATTGGATTGTTGACTGGGCTTGGGCACCTCAGCTCTTACTTGATTATATTTCATAGCTCTTCCCATCAAAGGTGACTGGGAATGATGACTTTGAGTAGTCTTCATTATATTTCATCCATCTCTGTATACTTGGAAAAAGTTGGCTTGACGATGAAAATATACCAGATCTCGTGTTGTATGCTGTTGTATGACTACAAAGTTTCTAAGAACGCCTTGCATGTTATACTACCCTGTATTCTTGAGAATTTCGAGCTATATTTATCCACTGTGGCTAGCTTCTTTTTATAATCAGAGAGTGTCATTAAATTTTCATTTATGACCCTTAAGTTAGGGAGGCCTTTCTTCTGCAGAGTTTCAATTTTGCTGAAAAATCTTTGCACTCCTGTGTCCATAATCTGGACCTTTTCCTCCAGCTATAGCATTAGTCCTCTTTTAGTCAAAACCCTCTTGATCTCGAGGATGGTTTCCATCCTATATTCAATATTCAACTCCTCTAACTCTTCTCTGGTTTTTGAATTCAGGAATTTAATGATCTCAGTGGCTTCTGTGGGCATCTCTCCCAATTCCCCTCTTATTTTCTCAATAACCTGCTTGCTTCTTTGCACCAATTCATTTTTCTTGAACATGATTTGTACCATAGGCCATATTTCATTTATGGATTTGGATATATCCATCCAGATACTTTCCTTGGCTTCAACAAGTGTTTTGTCTGCCACTGTTTTCTTTTGAAGCTGTTGGAATTCTTGTTTGAGCTTCTTTGATGTTTGTTTCTCCATGGAGTAACTGGTTTGGTAAGAAGACTTGAGTTCCTGAAGGTTCTCAACCTACTTTTCAAGTCTGCCAATCTCTGTCTCTTGAAATTTCATCTCCTCCATGTATTTTTCCAGTTCTACTGTCTTTTCCAGAGCTATTAGTGGAGTTGCTAAGAGAATTTCTGCTGAGGGGACTCCCGCTGCAGATGTTGTGCTTACTCCTATGAGTGGAACTATTTTCAATGGAATGACTTCCATAGGCTTTGATTGTTCCTTCTATTTCACTAACCTTTCCATTTTTCTTCCATCTCTTTCAACTATGCATTCTGCTCCATGATCAACTTGAGCATCTCATATTTTTACCCTTCTATCTCAACTATGTCCTTTTCCTGTGCATCTTCCGTTGGTGGTAGTTTCAAATGTTTCCTTAGAGATGCTATATCGGAATTCTAATTTTTTAACATCTCCTCGACTGCTTTCACATTCGAGGGGTCATACCCGATCTTGAGGACCAATTCTTCCAACATCTTAATTCTGTTATCCTTTGCAAAGGATGATACCTTTTCTAATTTTAGCTGTGTCTGAACATCTCTCAAAGATCCCTCTAATTTAGCATCTGCAGTAGAAGCATTTGCCAACCTGGAGAAAACCATTTCTCCAGTTTGCCTGTGTAGATCCATATGATCAGCGGGATGCACATCTCTAGTATGAAACTTGAATGTTGCTCTTTTGTAATCAATGATTGCTTTCGGGTCCCGCACCTGTGCCTACAGAAAATCCATGTGAATTCTACCCTTCTCTATATCGAATGAAGACAACAGTCTATGTTGTGTCGTTGATGTCTGTTTCCAAAACTGAGCATAAGTATTGTTGGTCAACATCTGATTTTTCTTTTTGATTAGGTCATACTTCTAAAAAACACTCAACTTTGGCCCTACTTTACTCGGCTGGTCAACTAGTGGAGTATCCGTAGGATTCTTGGACGAAACTGTAGGCATGATCTGTTTGTTTCTTGTGCTAAGAAGTGACCAATCATCTTTCATAGTTGTAGTGGATTGGATTTCCTTTTCACCAGCCGTGTCAGATGTATGATTGGCTTTTGGCCTTTTGGTGTGTAATTGGAAATCTTAAGCCAAGACTTCGGTGACGGAAGGTGAAGTATCCTTCCTGGGTCTTTTCTCTTTGGGAAACTGTGGTGTAGTTGTCTGTGAGATGGTAACTGAAGGGTCCTGCTATTATATCTCTACTAGAGTGTTCGGATCCCATTCTGTTTGATTTGCGAACTTCTCTATCTCAGGCTTGGGTGTATGAACATATGGAACATTTTTATTTTTAACCCTCATCTCATAAATTATCCCGCACGGATCATAGTGCCATATGAAACTAGCATGAAACTTCATTTCTTTCAACAGTCTGTCTGCTTCCTCCCCAAGGCCTCGGCTATTACAGATGAAAGGCCTTATTTTCCCTTTAATTCTAAGTTGTTGTTTATTTTTTAGAGACACAAAATGTATGTCATCAGAGTTAATCATTTTCCTTATGTACTCCAGGGAAAATATCCTCACGGTCACATACTTGGGCAATTTGTATGGAGCTAACTTGCATCCATATACTTTAATGTCGATGTGGTTTTGGTAAAGATACCAGTCTCCAGTTTTTGCAAGGTCTGACAGGTGTAAGATCCTCTGAATATCCTCATTTATTCTTGGTTCAGGTCTGCCACTGAGCATGCTAACCACTGGGTGGTAAAACTGCTTGATAAACTATTTGAGACTGAACTCTGTGGAATTTTGTCTGAATAGCGGAGTCCAAGATGTTACCACATGTGGCCTACCGTCTTTGTCCATTTTCTGCATTGAAAAGGAGAACCTATCCGCTTGAAAGAAAGTGAACATGTAGGCTAGTATCAAGGAATACTGGAGCATGCCCTCTATGGAAAAATTTGAAAACTTCTCGTGGATACTATCCGCCAGGAAAGTGTTGTAGTCGAATTGAGTGGTAGGTCTTTCTTCTATGGAGAAAATGGATAGAAAACTCAATATGGGTTCATCCACCAATTGGTCTGAAAAATAACTGAGCAGAGAACAGAGTGATGAAATGACTTGGTTTCCCTTCTCTGAGAACAGGGAGGAAGGATACGGGGGATTTGAGTAGCCTGTGTGAGGAAAAGCTCAAAAATCTGGGCTCTCTGAGGGAAAGACAATTTTTGGTACAAATCCATTATGACTTCAAGATTAAAAGGGGAGGCAGATTCAGTTCTGGGTATCTGCATCATCTGATCAATGGCCTCTGGTGTGATGAAGAACAGAGTTTCTCCTGATGAAGATACTATGGCTCTCTGGTCGGGGAGGTAATGAGGATGGCATTTGAGGGAAAATTCAGGGAAATGGTGAATCTAGGGGAAAGGATACAGAGGAAGGTTGGACTCCCAGAGCCCAATTTCATCGCTCTGATCTAAGAAAGTGTCTTTGAGCCATGACTGCAAATCTGCGATGTCAAATTCGCACCTGGTGTATGCAATTAAGTGATCTTTGTTGGCCAAATGAATCATGTCGAGGTCAACATGAGGCGGGAGGAAAGGATTTTCCTCGACTTCTTCTTTCTTGGATTTTGGCACCATCACTGTGAAAATCCCTACAATTAAAACAAAACGTTAATGGGGATGACTATGGTTTTGGACGGATGACTAAAATGGAGATAAGATAGGGATAAAATATCTGGTGCAAGGAAAAAGTAAGCAATGGGAGAATGAAGGAAAAGAGTAGTTTTGAGCAAACGGATACCTATTGGGCGCGGGGGACAGATCAACAGGCTAACGAATAAGTTAGCCTATAATAAATGGCCAACTGGTGTTTTGGTGCGTGATATGGTAGGTAACAACGAATGAAAAATACAACCAGGAGACATGGAGGGTGTTGATTGGGAACTGGCCATGGTGAAGGGACTTGTAACATGTGAACAGGGGGAATGGATTGATAGAGTAATGAGACATGACCCTTAGGGGAAAATAATGGAAAATGATGTCATGGGGAGACGGGGGTATGTCAGAAAATGGTAAGTGGTAAGTGGTAGTAGTCTGGAGCAATGGATTCATGCCACATTAGAAAAGGGGTCTCGCTAAAAAAAAATCCCATTTT
>ML792469.1:661679-677281 GCA_009831015.1 Picea engelmannii | reverse complement strand
CTTGTACTTGAACATTTAAGTGGGGTAAAAGGAGGTTGCCCCCTCGAAGAGGCTTATTATCTGATATTATCTCTTTTTCAAGGCGTTGAGTACTTTTCTTGAAGTTTTTCTATGCTATATTGATGTTTGGTTCTTAACATAATCACGATTAAAAAGAGATTTCGTAAAAAGCGCATCGGGACTTTGAACTATTGTTTAAGTTGAGATAGCTGGAAAAAAAATACGAAAGGTTTATAAAACTGTTAAATGTTTTTAATTATTCCTTTTAATTCAGTTTAATTTCTTTTAAAAAATACTTTCGGGACTTCGTTATCGAGACTTTGGAGTTGTTATTAAAAATCATACTTTATGAATAGTCGAACCCCGAACCCCGAAACTCTTGAAAGACTTTGACTCCTTTTTAGAACTAAGCGTGGCTCCATAACCAAAGAAAGCTGAGTTTTAGGATATAAGAAGAAAAATAAACTTTGTTTCAACATAAGCTCCATATAGGGATCTCGTCTCCTTGCGGGACGACAAGAACATGTAGACCAAGTGCCTTCGTTGGGTAAATGGAGTCATTAATGCAGCTCTGTGAAACATGTTTTGGAGAAAACTCAAAACGAGACTTTAGTACTTCAACCTTAACTTTGAAAACTCTTCAACACTAAAACATCTAGTGATCTCTAGTTAGGTTCACAATAGATTTCCTTCTTTAAAAATGACCTCATATTTGTGTAAGATATTCGAAACAAAATCAACAATTCTACCAGGTTTTATCTGATTCTGTTTACATCAAGGTAAAGTAATTTCAATGTTTCAAATTAGGGGATCCCATAAGATTATAATGTAGATCCATCCGAAAGAGGAATATTTACCAGAGCATCTTGTAATTCATGTATGACAACCTATCAGATATTTATATATTGCTTCACTTCCAGCGAGCCTGTTTAGTACCCAGGTGAAGTTATTAGATTTCCCACATTGAATTTCCTTTCATTACTTCCATTGTTTTCTAGAATTTAAATGATGAGATGAGGGCAATGATATTATGAATTTCCTTTCTTCATCTCTTTGGACTAGACGGGGCAATCATTTAGATGAATTTCCTTTCACCATCTGTCTATATTTATTTTTAAAATATGAAGTGGGGGCAATCAATGAGTATGTAATATACTCGGGAAAATATCTGCTTAAAAGATTAACAATAGAGGCTTGTCAACTCACTTTGATAGCTCTGGAATAATCCTCTTCTGACCTTCAAACATCCTTGGCTTCAGGGAAATTCTTGAGGGAATTCTTATTGATATTTTTTAGGGATTTTCCTTGAGTGAAACCAATCAGTTTATTCTTGTTAGAATGACTAAGGAAGTTAGGATTAACCCAGACATACTTCTGGTTTAGCTAAAGTTAGAGGAACTATAAACTTTTACCTATTCTCATTTTGAAGGTTAGTTTATGAGTTTCCAAAATTAAGGTGAGACCTTTAGTTCTCTTAAGAAGCTTATGGGAATATCCTCAAGGAAAAAGATGAAGAGGTGACTTGACCATGGACAAGGGAAAATTTAGGGGCTTTAGATATTCTGTTGAAGACACAACTTCTCTTAACAGGCTATTCAACTCTTGAAACTTTTCCCTAAAATATTTTATTGCTTATTTTTCATATGTATACAATTTTTCTTTTAAGAGGTGAATATTAGTAAATCAAAAAATTATTGTCTTATGCACTTACATTTTTTTTTTTTTTTGGGACCTTTTAAAATGAGTTTTGGGGCCAGAAATTCATACCTTGGTAGTTCATTGTATTTTCAGCCAAACAGACTGTTAGTCTATCTTAATCATTTTTCGGGAGTCATTTAACATGAGTATCCATGTATGTCACCTTTCGATATTTGTAGTCTCTTGGCTTATCAACAACTCTCCTGCAAATAAGATAAACATGATAATTGCCAGGAATTCTAGTAAATCAGAAAGTTTATTATTGCAAATTTGACCTATTTTGTATATATATATATATATATATATATATATATATATTTGTATTTTCGTTTCAAAAAATGACTCTTTGTTATTACAGTAAAAAATAAAACTTACCTAATGAAATATAAATATAAACAAGTTGCAAAAAAAAAAAATGGTATATACAATGAGAGTTTAAAAATATGTTTCTGCATAAAGTGCTTAAGGTACCGCCTATTGACAGGGGCGTTGAGAATCTTTCCAACGAGATTTTCTAATAAAAAAACATTTTTTCCTTCAGAGGCTGAAATCTTGTACGGACCGCTCCATATCTGATCAAACTTGCCATGTTTACCGCCATATTCTTTCCTGGCTTCCCATTTTAGGACCAAATCACCAGGGAGTAATTCTTTGTCTTTAGCTTTTTGGTAAAATAAAGATTTCATATTATCTTGATATATTTGTAAATTTTCATCTACTTCGACCCTATTTTGCTGAACTTCAATTAGTTGGTTTATCCTCCTGGTAATGTCATTCGGTTCTTCATTTGAGTCTTGCCAAAGTTTCATTACTGGCAATGCTATATTTATTGGTAAAATTATGTTAGTACCATATACCATCTGAAATGGACACATCCCAATTGACCTTTTAGTACCTATCATGTTGTCCCATAAAGCATATTTTAAATGCACATGCCATGCTTTCTTATTTTCGGTCAAAACCTTCGTAATTATAGTAATCATATTTTTTTTAGATGACTTAGCTAGACCATTACCCTGTGGATAGTAAGTCATGGAGTGTACTAGAACAATATTATATTTTTGGAAAAATCTTATCATGGCCATGGAATTGAAGGCCTGAGCATTATCAGTCACTATTTTTCAAGGACAGCCAAATCTGGATAAAATATTTTCCTCCAAAAAACTAATCACTACCGAGTCAGTTGCATTTCTCGTAGGAATAGCTTCCACCCATTTGGTGAAATAATTTGTAGCAGTTAGAATCCATTTTTGTTGAGCGCTCGAGTGTGTATGAATTTCTATAATGAAATCAAGACCCCATTGCTGAAATGGAGCTTTAGTTTTAACTGAAAATAAAGGTAAAGTTGGGACTTTCTACTTGCCTGTAAACAACTGACAAGGATTACAAGTTCGAACTTTAGTGTTCACATCCGTGAATAATTTGGGCTAGTAATACCTGACTCTTAGGATTTTATAAGTCATTGCTCGCTAAGCATGGTGTCCTCCACACACTCTCTCGTGCAATTCATCTATAACCTTTTATGTTTCAGTTTCTACTAAGCACCTCAGTAGGAAACCAAGGGGGTCCTTCCAATATAACTTACCATCTATAATACAATATTTTACATCATGCAATTTCAATGTCCTAGACTTAGATGGGGTTAATTTTCTAGGGCACTAAAGGGTTAGTAAATAAGAGACAATATCATGGTACCACATTGAAGAAGAGAATTTGGGTATAATTTCGGTTGTGGATGCAACAACATCGAGTTCATCTATCTCAAAAATTCCTTTGTTTTTTTGTAGATGGTTTATCCCAAATGATTTCAAATTTGATTCACCCATCAATTTAGCCAAAATCCAGGAATTTGACCTGGATTTTGGCTAACCATCTACCTCTCCTTCCGTCACTGTCAGGTTGAACCAATATATCCTTAACAAAACTTGTAGGCACATAAGCAATGATATTTGAGTGCAGTACGTAAGTTCTGAAGGCTTTGAGAGCTTTCACCATTGCATAAGATTGTTTTTCCAATATGTCATATTTCAAAACAACGTCTTTGAGACTTTTACTAAAAAATGCAATAGGTTGCTCAAAACCCTTGTCATTTTTCTATAACAATACAAGTGTGATAGTGTGTTCAGAGGCAAAATAAAATATCAGAAACTCCTTTGTATAATATGGGCTCACCAGGACTAGTGCTTCACTTATCACTCTCTTGATACATTGAAATGAAGATTTGGCTTCAGTAGTCCACTTCACATCGCTGTCTTTCTCAAGAATATTTGTAATTAGTTTTACGATATCAATGAAGTTAGGAATGAATCTTCTCAAGAAATTTATTTTTCCTAAAATATATTGAATTTCTTTTACATTTCTAGGAATATTTATAGTATCTATTGCCTCGATCCTTTTCGAGTTGATTTTGATTCAATACCTAGACACTATATGACCCAAGAGTTTACCTTCTTGCACTGCGAAATGATATTTCTTGGGATTTAGTGACAAACCAAATTTGTGACATTTCTCGAAAGTTTGCTTGGGGTGTACTAAATGTTCTGCATCAGATTTAGAAAAAACAATTAGATCATCAAGGTAAATAACAACAAACTTATCTCTTTCTCCAACAAAGGTGATATCCATAGCTTGTTGGAAGGTTTCTCCTGCATTCATTAAACCAAAAGGCATTTTGTCATACATAAAGGTACCCTAAGGGGTAGTGAAAGAAGTTTTTTCTTTGTCATCTTGATGCACTGCAATTTGATTGTATCCTGAAAATCCATCAATCATAGACATTCTGTTAGCTCTTACTACTTTCTCTAAAACATGATCTATCTTAGGCAATGAATAATTGTCCTTAAGCGATGATCGGTTCCGATTTCTGAAATCTACACACAATCTGATTTCACCATTTTTCTTTATTACTAGGACTAAATTTTCTACCCACTCAGAGTATCTCAATGGGACTATGAGCTTGGCATCCAATAATTTCTTCACTTCTTTCTTTATTACTAGAAGCAGCATGGGGTTTAACTACTTGAGCTTCTGCCTAAAAGGTTTTACACCTTGTTTCAGAGGGATTTTATGTTCCATTAAAGTAGTGTCATAGGTTCTCAATTTGTCATAGGACCAAGAAAAAACATCTTTATACTATTTAAGCAACTCGACATACTTATTTTTAATTTCAGGAGAAATATACTTAGATAATTTTACCAATCTAGGATCTTCGTTAGTACCTATATCACAATCTTCAACCTCTTATGGTTGAGGCTATAAAGTGGATTTCATAGGGATGTCATTGTGATTAAATAACCTTCTTAATGGGATTAGGCCTTTGGGGATCTGACTAATTTTCAATACAAGCATGTGATGATTTGCAATTTTGTCATGAAACTCTTGGGGATCTTCCCCTTCCTGCATGATCCAAGCGGGATCATTCTGATTTTCCTGGTCGACATGTGTTTCAGCAAACTCATCTAACATTTCCAAAAATTTTCTGAGTTGTTTATCATCCTCAAAAATTTGCCAATGTTTTATGTTATTTGGTATCAAGGGCCTATGTCTCATCTCTATATGGTATTTAAGTTTGAAAACCGTTGGAGGTGTGAAAGTTGAAGCTTCTTTAGCTAGCAAATCAGCCCATTGATTTTCATCCCTAGGGATGTAATGAACTTCAATTGATGAAAAGAAGTTCTCAATCAGATCCCAAGAACATGTCCTATAATCTCTCAACCTCAGGTGCTTAGCCTGGTATTGACAATTGATTTGTTTTATGATCAGTTCAACATCACCATAGAATTTTAAGTTTTTATCTTTAGTTTTCTGGCAGCTTCTAATCCTAGGACTAGAGCCTCATATTCACAAACATTGTTAGTATAATCAATGTCCCATTGTATTCTATAAGAAAAAGGTATGATGAATTCATCAACAGGTGCCACAAACAACACTCCAGCTCTTGCTCCTTCACAAGATGAAGCACCGTCAAAAAACATTTTCCAAACTCTTGAACTATATACATTTTTATTTATTTCTTCTTTTTTATTTTATGTATAGATTTCTTCTATACATACATCAATATAATCATCAATATATAGAACACAATTCCCTAAATCTTGATCAGCAATATGAATAGGGTAGTTATTCAGGATAAGTGGGTCACTTACCATAAACGCCAACCTGGTTTCTCTGTACAAGCGGGTGAACTATCCTCCAAAAATTGGGATTGTGGCATACGTCATCGAGTTGGAGGGATCCTCCAAGTTTGGCGCCCCAAGACTTGGATAACAACATGCCATAGTTCGGGGGTATGTCAGGGACAACCACATCCATTAGAACGCTCTTCACATGTATCTGTGTAGAATTAACCACTAAATATTTTATCATACCTATACATTTGACTTTTCTCGAATCAAACAAATACATATCTCCATAAGGTCGAGTGATTTTGAGACCAAGTCTATCCATAATGGCTTTAGGAATTACATTTTGAGAGGCTCCAGAATCCAACATGCAATTACGGAGAAGGTGATCATGCACAATTAATGTGATATAGAAAGGGGCAACGATATCTCTAACACCTTCAAAATATGGACCAAAAATTATATTAGGCTTGTCATCTTCTAGATTTATCACGTCACCCTGACTTTCAGTATCTAAAAAATTAATTATTTTAGCAATTTGTTTTTTGTATATTGGGTTTTTTGACAATTCGACAATAGGTATAGGAATTTTGATTTTATTAATTTCATTTTCCAGATTAAAATTTCCCGTTGGTCTATCAAATTCTTTGTTTTGTGCTTCTATCCCTTTATTTTCAATTTTATTTTGTTGTGAGGTTTTTTTTTTGGCCACAAGATTCTCTATTTTCCTTGTGTTGATGACTGATGTTTCTATTGGCTTTACCTTAGTAGGTCATGTGCCAGTAGCTTTGGTTCTAACAGTCTTCTTTTCGACATATTTTGGAACTGCCTCATCTGTTTCCCCCCTTGGCAAGATTTTTTTCGCTGGGGTGGTTGTGACATTCCTATCTCTAGGCCTTAGATTGTACTTCTGGTGGAGTTAAGCCATTATGTCATCAACAATTCCTTGATAGGTTTAATCTATTGTAATCTTGTTGTTCTTGTTATTTTCATATCTGTATTCTATTTTTAATGATTTTTCATAATCTTGTCTTGTTAAATAAGGTTGTTGACAATCATCACCAATATTATTTATGTCTTCTTCTAACTCCTCAAACTCTTGCATGTCTTCTCCTCCTATAAAGTTTTCACTTTAAAGGGGGCTTGGATTTTTTTATCCTCATTCTTAATTTGTCTTTGTTGAGTTTGAGGGTTGGGATTCCTTTTAAAATCCTTTCTAGGGAAATGTTCATTCTTTGATTGGTATAATTCCATTCTTGAGATCTTATTCGACAATTCTTTAATTATCCTCGCCATGTCATCCATCTTGTCTTCAGAAGACCTACCTGATCTAGAGGGTCCCGCTTGGTCTCTATACCGTCTGGTTTCCCTATTTCCTGTTTCAAAATTTGTTTTTAGCTTACCTTATGCCATCATATTTGATTTTATTTTTATGGAATCATCTTGCATTTTAGTGAGGTCTATTGATCTTCTCTCCCTCAACAGCAGGGAGAAATCAAGATCAAAATCCCCTGCGAAAGTTACTTTCGTTGCGGGTTGGGAAGGTTTGACCTCGACTGGAATTTTATTATACAATTTATTAAACCTTTGGGTAAAATCGAGAACTTATTCAAATTTTTTCTTTCTCAGAGCCCCAAATTCGGTTAGATATTAGAGATGGTCTTTCATTTCTCCCCATTATCTGATAAAAGCATTTTCCAGTTCATCGTATGACTGTATTGATCCCGCTGCTAGACCTTGGAACTAGGTTCTCACTTTTCCTTCAAAAGTCTGAACCAGGAGTATTGAATAAACATCCTCATGTTCAAGACCAAGAATGTCCGCAAATTTATCAAAGAAATTGATGTGTTGGGTTGCGGTTAAATCACTTTCTCATGTGAATTTCGATAGTTTTTTCATGTAATATTTCAGGTAGATCATGGAGAGGAACTGGGAGGACCAAAGGAGCATACCTAGCAGCCACTTTGGAAAATATTTGAGGGATTGGTACTTGAATTCCTTCTCCTTCTCCCCCAACACCACCTATGGCTCCAACCCCAACCCCACCTCCTCTGGTCGCAGACATTAATAATTTAGAGGGTGAAACTTGGAGATTATAAGGAAGATTTTTAAAGGGGTATGGTAACCCTTCAGTTGGGGCTGAATAGGGCGAGATGATTTCAGGAAACTGGTCGTCAAGGGATAGGAAACTTGAAAAAGAAGGACTTGGAAATCATGGGCTGATTTCTTCGGACTCACACGGTGAATATATAGGAGAATCAACAGGAGTCAAGTCAAGGTATACAATATATTCGTTGGAGTTCTGAGAGATGGGAAAATGAACTTCGGGAAGTGAAGAAATGTCAATCGAAGTGGGGCATGAGATAGATATTTTACTTCTATAGGTAAAAGGAATATTTGATAAAGTCTCAGTTTTAAATTCGGGTAAGACCAATCTAGGCTCTAGGGTTTCAATTCGATTGGTGGATAGTTCTCCACAAAGGAGTGGAGTATTTGACTTTTCAGGTAGATCCTTAGTTTTCTACTGTGTGAATTTAGGTTGATAAATCTTATTTTTCAATGAAGTAGTCTGTTTAAGGTATCTTCTTGATTTCAAAGTTTTTTCTAGGTCGGATACAGGAGAGGTTTGTTTGTCATATGGATTATTCCTGGTATTCTTTCGGTTAAAATCCAGTTTATTAATCATGGAGTCGCCAAGTGAAACATGAAAGTATCCTTATAAAGTTTTCAATCTTTATTCACTACCAAAGAAAGAAATTATCAATGTCATTCCTCCCAGGGAAAATAGTTTCATTTCTTCGTCCCCGACAATGACGCCAACAAGATGTTGTTCAAGAGTTTATACTTAAGGCTTTAAAATATAAAGTCTAGGCCTCCGAAAAAGGTAGAGAGAGTTAAGGTATAAAATGTATCAGTTACTAAAAAGAAAAAGTATGGTTGGTTTCTTAACTATCTATGTCTAGCTTCACAGTGTTCCAAGATGTTAATATCTCGTTCAATTTCTTGCCATGAGCATTCTAATTTGACCCAGATGTTTTCTGTCTGCAAGATAGTGTTAAATAAGTTTAAAGCAATGCTAGTTTGATATCAAAGGAGGGGTTCTATATTGGGTTGTCTTGTAACCGGTACAGTCATGAAGGATAAAGGTTAAAAACTCTATTACTTTGTTTTCAAGGTTTGTTATTTCTGTTTTGGATTATAAGAGAAAAGTTCCCAAACTTAAATTAATAATATAACAATTTTAGAGGTCGTTTCTCGTTCCTGAGTCAAATTCAAAAAAAATCATGAAAGTGACAGGGGAAGAACATAAAGTTGTTTAAACAAGGTGAGGCATCAATCATGGAGGAATATCACTTTGCAACAGAGGAAGAAGAAAGACTAGATATCTCTAATGAAGCATAAAAATATAGTAATCTGAATAATCTACAGGTCTTCAGCTTGCTAATAGCAAGAACAGAGGAAATATTGTAAAAAATTAGATAACCAAATAACTCCTAACCACAGTAGATGTTGTACTAAATTGCAGTTAAACATTCATCAGAGACATATAAGGGGAATATGTTGAAAATAAAAATAAAGAGGCACACATAACTCAGGGTCGACAGAATCTGGAATCTCTGTTTTGTATTCTCATTAATCACTGTAAATGAAGAAAACTTCTCTAGTACAATGGACCACAAAAAATCCTTTTCTCAGTCTTATGAAATTATATTTATACAAAGTCATGAATACTTGACGGTTGGTGATTTCCTAACTCCTAGGGGATAACGGTTACAAAAACACTAACTTGAACCGTTTGCAGGGTTATCTTTTATTTCTCTATCATCTTGATAATATGATTTTACAATATGATACTTCATTGTTTTTTTGAAGTATCTCCTTCTTTTGGTCTGAGACATTCAATACATTTTTCTAGAAAATGCACAAAAGATCTAGAAGGCTCTAGTATATCCTTTGCCTTGAACAGATAAACATTTATCTGAATTTTCGAGAATCGATCTTCAATCTCTTTGTCAGCAAACTTAACTGATTGCAATTTTAAATTTGGCTTCACCAACCACTTGTCTATTTGGGTAACATCAACCTCTTTTAATTGCGAAATTTCTATCTGAATTTCATTCAAATTCTCTTTGAGTTTCAGTTGATGTCTTACAATATTGATCTGCCCTAATAACCCAGGACAATTGTCTTTACCAATGCCCAATGATCCTTTGTCTAGTAAATCAAAGGTCTCTTCACAATCGTCCTTGACTTCATTGGCCATTTTCTTTCTTTTGGCTATGTTGGCCTCCCATACTTTAAGCATGATATCACCCCTAATCTACTTTGCAACAGACAACCTTGGAGTTTTTGATACCTCTTCTTTTGACGAAAGTACAACTGCCTTTTGAAAAGTAGGTTGGGCTGCTTTAGCCTCTTTTTCTTTAAAAAACTATGTTATCAAAAGATTGACTTACCTCTCAGAAATAGTTCTAAATATCCACAACTTTAGAAATTAATCTTTGTTTCTCCGCTTCTATCTTCATATGCACCTGCAGTGCCTGGGTTTGAAAAATGTTTAAATCTATCACCTGATTTTGAATAGAATTCAGCATATCCTGCAACAATCTCGCTAATTATTCCTAATGGATGACCTATCCCTGACTGGCTTTCATCTTCTTATACATCTCATCCAAGCTATATTTGAGTAGTTGAATCTCCTGTTTGTCAGCAACTCTATCTTTTTCCATCTCTTTATTTATTTCCTCTCTAATACTACTCTTTGAGTTCTTTATTTGGCCTTGCAGCTGGGCTATCATTTGATTCTTCTTATTCAACCTTGTTTTTAGATTGTCAACTAAAAATAAGTTAGTTGTTGCCAAAGCTCCCATAGAGCCTGCTACCTCAGCGGTGAAATCTTCCTCTTCTAGGTTCTGTCCATCTGTGAGCACTATGTGTTTCTTTACCATTGTGCCTTCTCTCAAATGCATTTCTTGTTTCACTACTGCTTTCCTCTTCTTACTAAAAAAATAATCAGAGGAAGTTATCTCTTCTCTAGAGATTGGAGTGAGGTCACTTACATATATAAATTCTAGATGAGGAGTCTCAAATGTTGAATATAAAGGAGTCAATGATGTAATAGGGCTGCCCAACTCTGTAGATTGGGTTTCTCCTGCTGTTTTGGGAATATCAGTAGGAATAGTCGATGATGAAGGTGGAATCGTTTGAATCGACTTCGGAGGTGTCTCGAGCTCAAACTCTATTCCCAACCTTGGGTACTCTGTATGTGAATATTCTTCTTTTTGTGAAGACGGTTCAGTCTTCTTTCGATTTTCTTCTGCAGTCTTCTCGTTAGAAGGCTTTGAGTTCAAACTTGGGGGTATGCTTTCCTGTTCTAGAGGAGAGGTTACCATTTCTCCCTGTAGTATATTTGGCAAACCACTTTGTCTTTGCTTCTGGAAAGCAAGAAATATGGTCTACATGTCAGGGGGTGGCGCCTGAACCCTCTCTAATATTTCCTCATATGCTCTGGCTCCTTTGAATATGTCATCACAGGGGGATTTTTCATGCTCAAACATTTTCATGTTGCAATGAGTTAGATGATTTCCCACAATTTGGTATGGGTCATTCTTTTTTATTTCAATATCTACTAGCTTAATGTCTTCTAATGTTGTGGCTTCCACTTTAGAATGGCCAAGATTAAGCAATGAAAACTTCCCAATCTGCACAGGAAAAACTGGCTAGAATTTCTTTTGAGATGATTTTAACTCTGTACCAATGCCTCCTATTATTACCTGGTATGCCACTTCTCTGCACACCAGTCTGTCAGTGAGAAATTTAGGGAGATAATGAGGGGGGATTGAACATCCAAAGACTCTGACATAAGAGAAATTCTCTCCGATGAACCAATCTGCAACTGCCTTAAGGTTTCCCATGATTTGCTATGAAATCTGAGGGGGTGCATAACCATACAAAATTTGGTGCACAGGTATCACTACGTAGTGACAGATTTTGTAAAATAAATATTTAACATTCTCCTCCCAAAGTTTAGAGTGATAAAGATGAATGGGTTCTAGCTCCAATTCATCAAGGGGAATGGAGTCATGTGACATATATCATCCATAATATATGCAGACATGTAAAAAGATACAAGTTGACCTTTCAATTTTTACATATCGTAATCCTTAATCTCTTTATCTAGGTTATCTGACAGGATTTTGGCCTAGTTGAAGGTGAAGCCCTCTGCTACCTTGTGTATAATTGGCACCCATTCCGCCGGGAAATGGGTAGGAATTTTCCTCCCAAATAGTCTACACAACATCATTTCTATATAAACCATGTATTCATTTAACGGTGTTGTGGCATAAATTTCATGGGTATTAGCTCTAAATTTCACTAGAATTCCCCACCAATCTTTGATTATACCTGGATATGTTTGATCCAATTCTGTACACTCCTTTCTTTGAAATTCTTCTACAAATTCGACATTAAAAATGTATTTAGAGACAGGGGACAGTTTATACATTACTTGGATGTGCTCTGGTTTGAATGAGTCGACAATGACCTTTTGGTGATTTAGAATGCTTCTAGTCTGAATGTCGGTTTTTTCTAAAGCCCATATTATCATGTCAACGTATGGCATGAGCCTTGGTCGTGTGGCTATCTTATGGAGCTCAGATTCTTCTATATCCCTGAGTTTATTTTCAGTCTTTTCATTTTCGAAATTGTCGGGGCAATTCCTCAGCTTATACTCCAAGATATGAAAAATCTGTCTCCAGGACTTGGTTGAATCCACAACATGTGGTGTAGTATCGGATATAACATCTCCATATGGATTTGAGCTCTCACTGGCCTCTTCACTCTTCTTAGGCTCTTTTCTTGGTGCCATGATGTTTGTGCTAAAAATGAAAACCTGTTATAGAGAAGAAATGTGTGAGCTCTTTTGAATGTAACTCTCTTCTTGTCTGAAAGTATGAATGAATTTTGAAATAAAAAACCTTTATTAACCCTTAACTTGCCTTAAATTGAGCGTACTGATACAAGCAATAAAAATTAAATTCTTTAATGGGGATGGTACACCTGTAGATACGCACTTTGTGCTAAAAATATCTCCACTAATCCGTTATAAATACTGACATATATCAATGATTCAAAACTGGGATTTCGAAAGGAATATCTTCGAAAACTTACGAATAGCGAAACATGAAAAGTCATTTAATATCTTTAACCTTGTTTTAATGTTAAGTTAATTATGCTTAAGTGCTTAATACTTTTGGGATTTCAGGATTCAGGGTTTTTTGAGTGCGAAAGAGTGATAACTCTTTGATTTTACGAAACATGACTGATTAACGATTTGTTAAGTATGTTTAAAATTTAGTTAATCAAAATTAAAAAGAGATTTTGTGAAAAGCACATCGGGACTTTGAACTACTGTTTATGTTGAGATAGCCGAAAAAGAAAATACGAAAGGTTTAGAAAACCGTTAAACGTTTTTAATTATTTTTCTTTTAAACAATACTTTCGGGACTTCGTTATAGGGAATTTGGAGTTGTTATTAAAAATCGTACTTCGTGAATAGCCGAACCCCGAAACCCGAAACTCTTGAAAGACTTCGACTCCTTTTTAGAACCAAGGGTGGCTCCATAACCAAAGAAAACTGAGTTTTAGGATATAAGAAGAAAAATAAACTTTGTTTCAATAGTGGGAAAGTAAACACACTGTGTGGGAAAGAAAACACACTTGCGGGAAAGTAAATTGCAAAAAAGTAAACAAACTGAAAAAAAATAAACAAACTAAGAACAATAAGCAAATTTGAAAAAAAATTAAACACTCTTGCAGAAAGGGAACAACAAGGCTTTGGAGCGACCCATTAAAATGGATAAGCAGGTTCTTACCTCTCATATTAAGGTTTTGCCTCCCCCTTGTTGTGAAATTAAAGATAACTTACCTACCTAAGCTCTGATCCATTTAACACCTCCCCGGCTACAGTGTCAAAATGTCGAGCTATTTATATGCTAATGAATTCGACATAAATTATCAACCCACGGAGTTCGTAATCTTACGAGGTGCAAGCATGATATATGCAGGATGAAATCAATCTAACATAATCTAATGAAAAATAAACACACGACTGAAATTGAATTGCATGACACAAACGAAAGCCTCAAATTACATAATATTAAACCTGATTAAGAAAGCATGAGATTGAATTGCATGACATAAACGAAAACATGAAATTGCATAAATTAAAATTGATTGAGAAAGCATGAGATTATACAAAGGAAAGATCATCTATAACATAAATAACAAATAACAAATAACAAATGACAAGCATATGTGAGCTCACATAAAAACTATATTAACAACTCAAAATAAGAAATCTATTATGGAGAAATCAATCTAAAACATCAACTCTATTACACCATGATCAAATCCATGACTAACTCATTATCTCAAGAGCAAAGAATAACTATGTTCTTCTCTAATTTCTCTCTTCCTCTCTTCCTCTCCTCCTCCAAAATGAGGAGGGATCCCTCTTATTTATACATGAGTGCTTTGAAAACAATATAAGCAACTCATAATTACAATTCCACTTTTCTCTCAACCAATTTTTTATATTTACAAAATACTTATCCCCTCCACTTTTATCTCAAACAATTTGCTATAATTAAAAAATACTTGTCCCTTCAAATCCTCTCCACTTTTCTCTCAACCAATATGCTATAATTACACAAATTCTCTCATGATATTCCTCCTTGAAATTAGCTTGAATTATCTCCTTCAAATTGTGAAAAGATGGAGAAAACATTCGAGAAAATTTTGAATACTCCTTGGTTGAAAGCTTTAAATATACCTACATTACAAAGCTCACACAAATCTTTGAGATATATATGAAAAATATGTCAATTTTCTAATATTTAATCACAAATTCTCTTTTAATACTAAAATAAATTATTTGGAAAATAATAAGGCTAAACCCATATTTAATTATGAAAATGGTATTAATGAATGGTTTATGAAGTGGTAGAATATGGATAAATGCGAAGAATGGTGAAAGGAAAGAGGATGAAAATGCAACAATTATGAGACTCAACACATATGAAAACACGGTTTTCTTCATGCCCTTTATCTCCAAATTCATTGTGCAAGTGTAGGGCCTCCTTATCTCCACTGCGTGGGGGTTCTCTTCTCCCTCTCGCTGGGCTCAATCGAATGGCGGTCGGGTTTTGGGGGTTTTGAAACACTGCACGGGGTTGTCTCCTCCCTCTCGTTGATCTCCTCCCTCTCACTGGGATATAATGGCGGGGTTTTGGGGGGTTTCTCTCTAGTGTTGTTGTGTGTGAATGGGTGTGGGCTCATTATGCAATTCAAAATTTGTTTTTTTTGTTATTTTGTTTGAAATTTGTTATTTTTTTTGTTTTTTATGTTTTGTTTTTTTTATTATTGTTTTTAGTATAATTAATATATATCAATTATATATTATTTAATATAATATATATAATTGATATATATATTATAATATATATTATAACTTGTAATGCCATATTGCCAATATCTTTCTAGGCAGTTCTTCAATGATGTACCACCTTTCTTAAGTCCTTTCTTGATACATTCTTACGGAAACTGGCGCGGTACTAATTCAAACCTTGTGGCACAACATTTTTGTATAGGTTATGCATCAAAATTTGACATGGTTAGACTAAATAGTTGCCTAATTCAAACCTTGTGATACAATATTCTTACAGAACCTTGTGATACATTCTTACAGAACCTTGTGGTACATTCTTACAAAACCTTGTGGTG
>ML792469.1:644665-657343 GCA_009831015.1 Picea engelmannii | reverse complement strand
CCACTTCTCTTTATAAAAGTGGGTCACTTCATAAAGTAGCTTACACTATCACGTGGTTATTTGGTTACCGTTTATGCCTTTTTTTAAAAAGGGCATAACTCTCACATCGGAAGTCCGTTTTCAGTGCCGTTTTTTTTAAAACCACATAAATTTTCGAGATATTTTCATCCAGATCATTAGTTTCAGTTTTTAAATCCACATTATCTTCATATTTAATATGGATTCTAAAAGTAATGTCTTGTTTACTAGCAACAACTACTTCCAATGGAAATCCCATATGGAAGATTTATTAAGAAGTAAAGGCTTGTACCAGATTACCTTGGGAAAGGAAACAACACCCACTGATGATGATAAGAAAGACAAATGGGATAATAGGAATGACGAAGCACGTGGAATAATCAGAATTTCCATCTCTCATGATTTAAGGTACCACCTTCAAGGAATTGATGACCCCGAAGAGGCTTGGAACACGATTGAATCTGTGTTTGGTAAACTCAATATTATTCGAACACAATAGTTAGAAAATCAAATACTGAACTTGAGTCCAAGTGATTTTTCTTTCCTTGGAGATTATCTATCTAAGTTTAAAACACTCAGAATTTTATGTGAAGAATGTAATATAAAAATGGAGGAAGAGCATTGCATATATCTTATTCTTTCTAAGCTAGGTAGTGCATATTCTATGTTTGTATCTACCTTTTATGCCATGAGAGAGGCTCCAGGGAAAACTTATGAAAAACCCACTCTTGAGGCCTTTTGTGCTTCTTTGATTAGAGAGGAAGATAAGCTTGTACAACTTGGAGTGATCAACACTGCAGGTACCTCAAACAAATCCTTAGTTTCCTAGAAGAAAGATAAACCCAAGTATCCCAAGAAGCAACATCCTCGCTACAACAACAAACAACATAAGGGTCCCAAACCCGCTCAGACAACTTCATCTCCTAACGGTGACAAAGGATCAAAATATAAAAGTGAGAATACTAACAGACATTGCACCTTTTGTGATAATGATGGTCATGATGAGTCCAAATTTTTCAAGAATATGGTAGCCTTAGAAGCAACGTTGAAGAAGCACAACATCAATATTGATTCTTCTTCTTCTTCTTCTCATGGACATGCACTTTCTGCTTCTGGTTTCTCCTTCAATACACCTTCTACTACTACTTCTTCTTCTGATGAGTGGCTTATTGATTCAGGAGCATCTTATCATATGGCTAAGGATAAAGTCATATTTTCTTCTCTAAATGAATGTAACACCAAGAAAATATTTGTTGGTGATGATAGATCTCTTAGTGTTGTAGGATATGGAATAGTTCATGTAGAAAATGGTCATTTCAATGATGTATTATGTGTTCCAAATCTTTCTTGTAACCTTCTATCAGTATATCAAATCACTCATTCAAGTGAAGGTAAAACCGTAGAGTTTTCACCTCACCAAGTTGTAATCAAGGATATAAATGATCCTAAGCATGTTCTTGCAAATGGAACTGCTGATGATATTACCAGGTTGTACAAATTTGACAAATTTGGGTCATCAACGTTTTCATCAGTTTTTGTTGCTCATAGAGATGACTTGAGTAAACTTTGGCATGAGCGTTTTGGTCATCTAAACTATCGCTCACTGCAACAACTATGTAATCAACAGATGGTGACTGGTCTTCCTCTTGTTTCATGCAGAGATGGTGTTTGTGCCGGTTGTGTTCTCAGCAAACATCATATGGACAGTTTTGACAAGCATGGCTCTTGTCATGCCTTGGGCCCTTTACAGCTTGTTCACAGTGATTTGTGTGGTCCACTTTCTTCTCCTACCTTTTCTAGATGCAAGTATTTCTTAACTTTTATTGATGATTTTTCCAGACGTACTTGAGTTTACTTATTAAAACTTAAGAGAAAAGTTTTTGACAAGTTTTTGGCCTACAAGGCCCTTGTAGAAAAGCAATCTGGACATCAAATTCAAGTTAAGAACAGATAATGGAGGTGAATATGTGAACAATAATTTTATAGGTTACTACACTACATAGGGCATCCAAATGAAACACACTGCTCCATATACACCACAACAAAATGGTGTTGCTGAGAGAAAGAACCACACATTAAAAGAAATAGCTAATTGTAAGATCCAATCTAAGGGATTAAGTCTAAAGTATTGGGCGGGAGCAATCAACTGTGCAAATTACATAGTCAATCACACTCCCACAAAGGCACTTAGGAAGAAGATTGGACTAAAATTAAACCAAATGTAAGTCACTTCTGTGTATTTGGCAGTATCGCATGGGCTCACATTCCTGATGAGAAAAAGAAAGCATTGCAGCCTAAAAGTGAGAAGTGCATATTTGTTGGTTATTTTGAAGATGTCAAAGGTTACAGACTTTTTCAATCACATTGTAATGAAAATATTATTAGAAGAGATGTTAAATTTGATGAAAATCTCTTGGCCTGCAAGCCTAATTTGGAGATTGTGCCTTCTTCAGCTTGTGAGCCATCTTCGACATTTGTGCCTTCTTATGATCTGGTTTCTTCTTCAGATGATGATAGTGAGGATGAAAATCCACCTCCGACTACTCACCCTCCTCCAGATGAGTCCTTTGAACCTGAACCATCACCATCTCCACCGCTTCCTCAATGGGTCCATTCAACACGAGAAGTAGTTGGTGATCTTTTCGGTGATCCTTTAGATCAACGTCGGACACGTTCAAAGTTCCAGCGAGCCTCTTCTCTTTTGGCTGAAGTTTCAGAAACTCATGATCTAGAGACATTTGCAGAAGCTTCAGGTCATCCAGATTGGGATACAACAATGAATGAAGAGTATCATTCTTTAATGGAAAATGATACTTGGGATCTTGTACCTCTTCCAAAAGGAAGGAAACTTGTTAGATGCAAATGGGTCTACAGAACTAAGTATGCATCATATGGAAGTGTTGAAAGACACAAGGCTCGGTTAGTTGCCAAAGGATTATCCCAAGTTGAAGGAATTGTCTATAATGAAACCTTTGCCCCTGTAGCAAAAATGAATTCCATCTGCCTTGTTCTTTCCCTTGCCACCTCACATAAATGGGAGGTCCATCAGATGGATGTTAAATCCCCCTTCTTGCATGGAGTTTTGCAAGAAGAAATCTAGATGGAACAACCTCCTGGCTATGTCCATAATGACTCTAGCCTTGTTTGTCACCTCAAGAAATCTCTTTATGGTCTCAAGAAAGCTCCCCGAGCTTGGTATTCCGAAATGGGTAGATTTCTTATTGCCACTAGATTCTCTAGATGTCATTCTGATCCTAATGTCTATACCAAGAAAGTAGGAATCCATCTCATAATCCTTGTCCTTTATGTTGATGACCTTATCCTTACTAGTAGTGACTCAAAACTTTTAAACCATGTGAAAACCATCCTTAAGAAGAAATTTGAAATGACAGACTTAGGCTTTTTGCACTATTTCCTTGGCCTCCAAGTTTTGCAAACCATTGAAGGAATTTTTTTGTCCCAGTCTAAGTATGCTTGTGACCTTCTTTGTCGCTTTCACATGGACGATTGTAAACCAACCCCTTCTCCCTTCCAGTCTGGAGTCAAGCTTTCTACCACCTGTACTTCTCCTGAAGTTGATGCCACCCTGTATTGTCAGTTAGTTGGTAGACTCGTATACTTGACTCATACCCGTCCTGATCTTTCCTTTGTTGTTGGTCTTGCTTCCCAATATGTGAAAACAACCCATGAAATCCATTGGAAAGAAGCTAAAAGGATACTTCTTTATGTTCGTGGTACAGTTCAGTTCGGGATACATTACAGTTCAGGGGGGACTCCCTTATTGGTTGGTTTCACTGATTCAGATTGGGCTGGTGACCCTGATGATTGGAAGTCTACTACATGTTATGTTTTCAGCCTTGGTTCAGGACCTGTCACTTGGGCCTGTAAGAAACAACAGGTTATTGCACTTTCTTGAGTAGAAGAAGAGTACTGAGCAATGGTAAATGCAAGTCAGGAAGCCCTATGGCTTCGATAGATCCTTTTAGAGTTTGGATTCCAACACCCGCATCTGACCAGCCTTTGGTGTGACAATCAGAGTGCCATCAAGCTCGCCAAAGACCCAGTTCAACATCAGTGCAACAAACACATCGAGATACACATGCACTTCATCAGAAATCTCATTCATGATCAAGTTAGAGAGGATCAAGTTGCAGACATTTTCACAAAGTCTCTTACAAAAGTGAAGTTTTCCAAACTTTGATCTATGTTAGGAGTTCAAGAAGTTGTCATTAAGGGGGGATAGGATCTAATGCCTCCTTCCTTCTCCTATTGTGTCACTATTGTAAATCCTTCAATCCTATCCCAAGTTGTTCTTAAGGGGGGATGTTAGGATATTTAGACACTTAGGAGTTAGTAAGATCTACTTGGTCTATTGTGTTGTTAGGTAAAAGTGTGTTTTATAGTGTGTTTCTTTAGTATGCATTAGTATTCATTTGTAGTTAGGAAATCCGATGGTCACAATATGTTCCCGACATAGAGTGATCTGACGGTTCATAATCTCCTCGATTTTAACGACCATTGATCTGTATCTTAACATCCGATTGGTCCATGATCTCTATTTAAAGAGAATGAAGGGTCATTTGATGATGATTGATTGTGAGAAACTCTCTTGTAAAATCTCTTTGTAATCTTTTTCTTTTCATTAATAAACTGCTCCAAGTGGTCGTGTTGGTTGGGGTTGTGGATGTTTCCCTGTAGGGGTTTTACCACATGAAAACATCGGTGTGTTGATATTTGATTTGGTTATGTGAGTGGTTACTAAAGGTGTTCGCCCTCTATTGGAATACCTGTGTTGTCTAACAAGGTGGAATGATCGAGCATTAAAATTGGAACGTTGATCCCTGGTCATTGCAAATATCAACAACTCACAATAGCTCAATTGGATTGGGGTCAAGTTATAAGTTTCAACACTTATACGTTATAGGGTCCAGTGGGTTAGTAGAGACACATACCCCAGTGGGCCAGTAGAGAACCATACCCCAGTGGGATAGTAGATATTTGTACATAGTGGTCTAGTAGAGCAGTAGTACCTAGTAGACCGGTATAACTGGGGCTCGATGTCCCAATTATGAACTTTGTCACATGCGATAAGTACCCTGAATACTGGTGGTTTAGTATAATCGGTGCCTAGTGGCCCAGTTAAGGTCTTTGTTGTGGAAAATTTTCCCCTGATCGCTTGGTGGTCTAGTATAATCGGGGACTAGTGGCCCAGTTAACCCATATGTGTAGATAGAAATCATCCTAGTAGCCCAATAGTCTGGTGGATCTAATCACTAGTTGACAAAACAATCAAATGATGGGAAAATCAACTATCAAATGGGAAATTCTATAATTTGCATAATCAAGAAATGTTTTTGGAATAAATTATTGATCAAAGGCATGAAGTTGATTTTTTGGCATGACCATGTACCTAATCACAATTGAAAATGTGATAAAAGGAGTATAATAACGAAATTTCATTTCTTCATAACTAACAATTATTTCATCCTTGAATTACCTACCAATTAGCTAAATATTAAATGGTTTGGTCTCTTGGGGATAGATTTGTTTATATTTCTATTATGGTGACCATAGAATCATCCACCATTGTCACCACATGAATCACTTGGGATTTAAGGAGCAAGATGCTTGTATAGGCAAAACTCCTTAGCTTCATTTTTCATTCTAGTCCCAACCCCCGAAGCATAGTTTACTTCTTGGTTTCCCTTAGAGTTGATGATGAATCCATCCACACCTACTACCTACTTCCATTGAAATACAATTATAATAATATTATTTTTAATTATAATTATTCACAATTATAAATAATTATAATAATTATAATTATTATTCTAATAATAATTTTAATCTTTTTATAAAAACTACAAAAAAAAAATTAATGATGTAGAAGCAATGTATTTTGTTTGATTGTTTATGCATTATTCATTGCAACACATAATGATGTTATAATGGCATTATCACAATTCTTCAATGAAATGTTTTTATGTTCAAATGGCAATAACATGATGCAAGATGACACATGAATTAATCTAGTGTCATGATATTCAACGCGAAAATGAACCAAGATTGATGCAAAATTGAAAAACTAAAAAAAATGATGCAAAATTCATTCTTGCATTGAAATCAACTATATACTTCTCTTATAAGTTGAAAAAAAGGTGGGTTTGTGTTGGGGGGCAGGTATTTTGTTTCATTTTTGCATGATTGTGTGGGCTATAGCTTCTTAGAGTTGAAAGGAATTCATGGGGGCAATCAGTAGGAGAAAGAAAGGGATATTTGTGGGGCATCACTGGATCTCTGAGGTTCACAAGTAATCTTTTTTTCATTTTCCCCCAATTTTTATTTTTCAATTTGTAGATTTCAAAAAAAATGTGATGTGGGTTTTGAAGATGGGATTTGGGTTATAGATATGGGGTTTATAGGTGATATTTGGTTCTTAGAGTTGGATTTTTGGTTTTCTTTCCTCTTTCCCCAATTCTCTCCCTCTCTTCCCCTTGCTCCTCTCCCTCTATTTATCTCACTCTTACCCTTCACTCTTTCCTCCTCCTTATTCCTCTCTTTCTTTCCTCTTTTTCTTCCTCCTCCTCTCCTATCCCCTCCCTTCCTTCATCATAATCTCTTCCCCTTGTTGCATCCCGCTTCCTCACTCTCTCTCTCTCTCCATATTCCACTCCTTTTCCTTCTCCTTATCCCTCTTCCTCTCTTCCCCTCTTCCCCTCCTCTTTTTCTTCTCCCCACCTCTGCCTTTTCCTTTTTTTCTTCCCCATTCTCTTTTGTTTCTTCTCAATATTCCTATTGATGGGGTTTAATTCCTAGGAACTAACGGTAAGAATTAAACCCAATGAATAATACCAATAATAATATCCCTTGTTTGGAGTCGGATAACCCTTCAGATTAATGGCCTGATATCCTTTTGATGGGATTTACTATGTATTTTCCTTTTTATTTTTTTGTAAAGTTTTTTTCTATAGATTAACAAACCAAAAAGTAAAAATATTGTTTATTAAAAGAGAGAAGAAATACTTTCATAAAGTTATTTTTCATTACAACAAAGGAAATATAACTATGCATCATTTAATTCAAAGAAATAATTATATAGGAAATATTTTATTTAATGGAAAAATTTTCGGGGAAAAAAAAGATTTAACCTAACACAAGAAACTTCTTAGATAATTGTTGAAGGAAAAATATGGAAATAAATTCATGAATTGCATAAATATAGCTTGTAAACAATAAGAAATATCTTACAAGACATTTATGCATATACAAAATTGTAGAATAATTCATAACATTCAACTTTTGTCAATGATTTTCCTCAAGCAAAAGTCTTATGGCTAATGAATGGATTCTTCATTAATCAGAGTATGAGAAATAGTTCTAATACAATTATTCTTTCATAAGCCATGCATCAAAAATCCAAAAATCATGTACAAGTCCCTAAATTCTATTATTTATACAATTAGAAGGAATTGTTTATAATAATTACTTAAACCCAAAACTTAGTTGAACTAGAGGTTGATTCCCTAACTACTTCCCTGTCATATTTTTCCCATTTTTCAAAAATTCATTACACAAGTCACCATGTTGGGAAACATGTTTCTTTTGGGGTTTTTAAAAATTAGGAAACTCTCTATTAAATCTCTATATATGCTTTTCTTTTTTGGGAAAATAAAATTTTAGTTTTGTTTCCTTTCCAACTTCATTTGTGAGAAAATTTTGAATATGTCCCTTCTATATGGTTGATATATTGTGAACCTCTTGCTCATGTTGCTAGAGTATGTCTTCAATTTTCTTCATCAGTTGATCTATTGGGTTTAAATTCACTATAGGACCAAGTTAAGGTAGTAACAAAGTTATCGACTTAACAAGAAATGTGACCTCAAAACGAGAACTCTGTCCCAAAAAACCGATATTTTTGCATAAAAAAACATGAAAATCAACCCCCAAATCAAAAAGTGGTGCTACCAGTAGCACCAGTTTTTCAAAAGGGATCAAAATTACAACATTTTTCAAACATGGCCTTCAAAACTCAAACACTAGCTCAAAAAAACCTTAAAATTAACAACGAAATAAAAAAAAAATGATGTTACATAAAGTAAAAAAAAATCGAAACATTAAAATTATAGATAATTTGAAATCATATTTTTAGAAATTGGTAGCATTAAAACCAAAATCTCAAAATCCACTATCAAATTGAAAAGTACTTCTACCGGTAGCATCCATTCTAAAATTTGGGTATTAAAATCACACATTTTTATAAAGTGGTAAAATAAATCATCATTACTGTAAACAAAATCATAAAATCAACCCTTAAATGCTCAATTTTAAAATCTTAGTTTATCACTCCAAGCACACGATAATACATACTTCCATGAAAATATCACACTATACTTTAAAAATTCAACAATACTTTTTAATATTTTTTTACTTTTAATAAATAAAAAAAGTAAATACAAGTTACATTTAATGAAACATAAATTATTTCTTAAAAGTATTGTTATATTGTTCATATTCAAAACATATGACCTAAGAAATTTTATTATATTCTCCATAATCAAACCATATAATTCATAAAACATAAAAATGATTCATAACTTCATGTAAGATCATATGTAAGTTCAACGCTCATTTCTAGTTACCATACAAGAATCATATTTATAAAAATTACATAAAATATTTCATACACTTATTTAGATTGACTCATGGATTGTGAAATACCATCAGAGTCTACATTGTCTTCAAATGAATGATTGGATGAAGATGTAGATTTTACATACTCTTATCTATTGCCAATAAATGCACCATCTGAGTCTACATGCATGCCCAACATTTCATATGTCAAAATCCTTTTAGATCTATGACTAGGTTCAATAGACTCCCATATTGCATTTATTTCTTGTGGCAACAACCTCTTGATAATATTTGTTGTCTTGGAGCGAAGAGTTCCTCTCTTTGTAAAATTGAATTCATAAACAAGTATGTCAACACCCTCTAATTTTAAGAGTTCAGTGCGACGATGAATTGTATTTTGACCCTTTCTTTTTCTCTTTCTATTGACATGTTTCTCAACCACAATATATAGCTTGTACACACCATTGAATGGGTGTGTACATGTTGCATACCAATGCACTTCAATTGCAATAACATCTTCATTTTCTTTCTCAATCTTTATAACCTTTGCAATCCAGAATGTATAACCATGTGGATCTTCAATTGCTAGGACTGCAATCATGCTACCCTCCTTAATATCTTGTATTGAACCCATGTAAAGCTATCCCATGGCTTCACGTTGTGCACGTGACCTTCATGAACCAATATACATTTTCTCTTTCCTCTGCTTGTGTAAACTCAATAGCACCTTGAGATTCGTGTGGTTCAACAATGTTTCTTTCTTCAAATTCATTTGGCATATTTTGTGGACAATGAAATGGAATCTTCAAAAATGTATCTTCATTTTTTGAGCTTGAAATTATGTCACTTTGACTATTGAAAAAATACTCCCACCAAACAGAATAAACAAAATCAAAGTACTCATATGTATTTTTAATGGATGTTTTTTATTTCTTCCAGGCATTCAGAATAATCTACATCTCTATTATGCCTCCATGCATTATGGATTTCAGCAACTGATTGTAAAAACCATAACTTCGATGCAAATATTAGATTATCTAGAATGAACTTCAAAAATGATAAACCCAATGAAGGCCCCCATTCTGTAGTAGTTGAATATTGATTTCCCCATATAAGTGTCTTCCCATCAACGTTTTTGAAAAAAAAATGATGTTGGAAGATAATGTCATTGATTTGCTCAATACATTTTTCTTCACAATGTGATCCCTGGATAAATCTTTTCATGTCAAGACTTTCTTCTAATATATGAAAAGCATGCTTTGGAATGTATGTTGTCTTAATACATTCAATAGAAAGCTTGGCTAATTTTAAGGATGGAAATTTATTTTAAAATGTAGAAACCTTGGTGAATCTTACTAATCCTTCATATTCCAACTATAAATGTTTGGCAATATTTTTGTAAAAATATTCAAATTTCTAAGGATTTTCTACAGTTTTTATAATATTTTGGCGATTTTTAAGTTAAAATAATTGTATCCTATAGAATTTGGGTGAATCATTTTTAAAATAGTGAATCTCTTTTTTGGAAAAACCATGGAAAATTAGCCCATGAGTGAAATTTAGACCCTAAAATCATCCCTGCATTTTTCCATTGAAAACCATACAACCAACCAAGTGAAATTGAATGAAATTCTCTTCCTGTAATTTTTTTGGTGTACGGAAAAAATGTGGTAGATGTTTTTTCTTATGGTCCATGCCATCAATTATCATACCCAAATATTTTTTTGGAACATCATAACACTTCTTCCAATGTTTGTACAACTTTTTCCTTTCACTTGATTGTTGATTCCGATCTTCTTGAAGTGCTTTGACTATGGAATTTGCACATGACATAAAATGAAAATATTGATCATATGTTTTCATAGTTGTTAACTATCCAATTTAAAAAAAAAAATATTAAATGCATACCTCTTTATACCCCTTTAAACTTATCTCTTCTTCATTTAAGAGTAGCACATATACTACAAATCCCTATCCTTGACTTCTTAGGAATATGGACATATTGTTGAATTGTTTCTTTCATATTCTTGTAAAACATGCATATCTAATAAAATTACCATTTCGTTCAACACCTTCAACATATCCTTTGTACAAATTGTATATTTCCCTCCTTGAAAAATCATCTGGAATATGTATTGTGTCTCTATCTGACATACACTCTCCATGTTTGAAAAATAAGACACACATCCATGACAATGCAATGTTTTTTAATGGCCCACTCTCTCGTCCATGATGTACCTTTGAATAAAATAAAGGATCTTTTTTCAACCTTGTTTGGATTCTTGATAGACAAAGATTACCAATTGAGTGATTTTTTTTTAAAGCCTTTCTGCAAAGTAAAATATTCCCAGTGCGATAATCATATCTTGTCTTGGTGGATATCATGCACCCCATCAAATATGAATTTTTCATGATCTTATTCATTGACAAATATGTCTTCATTTTATTCATGGAATACATGTAGTCCATGCTTTTCAAACAATTCTTTTGAAAACATTCACTTGAAATCAATTCACTTATGGAAATTGATTTAATGAGAAACGATTTCCTAGACCTCTTATAACTAGAATGATTTGGATTTATATAAAAATTTATAGTCTTAGTCCTAGACAAAATGTTTATTTTCAATGTCTCCACTATTTCATCATCCTGACTAGAAGGATTTTCCTCATCACCAGAAGGAATATCAAGCAAAACATTGTCAAAAAACTAAAAAATAGAATGTTGATCACCTTGATTTGTTGTAGCTAAATGATTGAGAACATGATCTTCATTCCTAGGTCCATCATCATCTTCATTGAAAATATCATTGATGAGAGGAATATCAAACTCACTAGAAAAATGATTACCATCCTCACTAATGTCATTGGGTCTTCCATGAATATATTCACCTGAAGGAAAATCATCATCACCCTTAAGACTATCAATGCCATTAAGATCCTGATTTGAAGAAAAATTTTCATCATCGTCATCGGTACCTTGAAAATCCTCATTTGAAGGAAAATCATCATCAACATTGTGTCCACCATTGACATAATAATCTTCATTGCTTTCAAAATCCCCGCTTGAAGAAAATCATTCATCATCATGCTTAGTGCCTTCAAAATATTCATTAGTAACTTGAAAATCCCCACTTGGAGTAAAATCATCATAATAAACATTGTTGCCTTTAAATTTCTCACTTGGGAAAGAGTGTCCACCAATGGAATAATCATCTTCACTAATTTGAAAATCCCCACTTGAGGAAAATTCTTCATCATCCTCAATATTGGCTTGAAAATCCTCACTTGGCGGAAAATCAAAATCACCAACAATGCTTCCTTTAAATTCCCCACTCGGGAAAGACTGTCCACCATTTCCATAATCATCATCACTACCTTTAAAATCCCCACTTGGGGGGGATTATTTATCATCCTCATTCATGCCTTGGAAATCCTCACTTGGAGGAAAATATTCATCAATGCCTTCAAAATCCTCACTTGTAGGAAAATCACCATCCCCAACATTGTTTCCTTTAAATTCCCCACTCAGAAAAGAGTGTCCACCATTGTCATAATAATATTCACTATTAAAATTTCCACTTGAGGGAAATTCTTCATCATATTCATTGTTGCCTTAGAAATCTTCATAGGTACCTTGAAAATCCTCACTTGGAGGAAAATTATCATCCCAATCATTTAAACTCTAATATGAGTCTCCACTTCAACCTACATTTTGATTATTTTCATTACTATTAAACTGTTGAATAGATTGGTTACCATCATATTCCTCCTCTTTATCATCGATGCCTTCAAAGTCCTCTGATTTAATAATTTCCTAACAAACATGATGAATAACATTACTTGCAATATGATCAAACTTCTGACTAGATTAAAAATATGATGCCTCATTTGCATTACAAGCATTTCCATCGCATTTGTTAGTCCTGAAAGAAGAGGTATGCGAAGAATTTGTTGATATCGCAGAAATAAAATATTATTTATTCGACGAAGCCATCACTTCTCACTAAGAACGTAGAATGATACAAAT
>ML792469.1:578767-628516 GCA_009831015.1 Picea engelmannii | reverse complement strand
TTCCTTCTCATAAATGGGTTTGTGTAAGTCCTTTCCCTTGAGTGGTCGACTTTCAAAATCTAGGTGCCTTCCTTCTTGCATTAGGACAACACCAATTCCATTTCCCGAGGCATCACATTCCACAATAAAGGTTTTTGTGAAGTCTGGAGTGGTCAATACAAGAGCTTTTCACATCACCTCTTTAAGTTGTTCAAAAGCTTTAGTTTCCTCTGGAGTCCATGAAAATGCATCCTTCTTAGTTAGTGTCGTTAAAGGTGCTGCTATTCTTCCATAGTGTCGAACAAACTTGCGGTAGTAACCTGTCAAACCCAAAAATCCTCTAAGATTATTCAATGTTTTGGGAATTGGCCAGTACATCATGGCCTTAATATTGTTAGGGTCTACCTTGACACCTTCATGAGATACAATATGACCCAAATAATCTACCTCCTTCACTCCAAAGAAACATTTGGATGGTTTTGCATATATTTGTTGCTCCTTTATTAGTTGTATCACCTTGTCAACATGTCACACATGATCCTCCTAAGACTTTCTATAGATTAGTATATCATCAAAAAATACTAACACAAATATTTTAAGGAAGGGATTGAAAATGGAATTCATCAACTCTTGGAATGTGGAAGGTGAATTTGTAAGGCCAAAAGGCATGACCAAAAATTCATAATGGCCTTCATGAGTTCAGAATGTTGTTTTGGGGATATCTTCTTCCTTCATTCTAATCTGATGATACCCTGAACGAAGATCCAATTTTTTGAAATAGATTGCTCCATGTAGTTCATCTAACAATTAATAAATGATGGGAATGGGAAACTTATCTTTAATAGTGATCTTGTTGATCTCTCTATAATCTGGACACATACGCCATGAGCTCTCTTTCTTGAATACCATTACCACTGGTGAAGAGTAAGAACTTTTTCTAGGTCTAATAATGACATCCTCTAACATTTCTTCAACCATGCGCTCAATTTCACTATTCTGGGTGTAAGGGTATCTGTATGGCTTGATGTTAGGACGAACACTCCCAGGAATTAGGTGAATTTCATGATCATGATTTCGAGTGGGTGGAAGACCTTTGGGAATATCTTCAAATACTTTGGAATGATGATCAATTATCCCTTGGAGATCTTGAGGAATAGATGGCTTAGATGTTTGAACATCTAGTGAGCATAGTTGTGCAATAACACCTTGATACCCCATTTTCAATAAGTTTGTCATGCCATTAGACCTTATCACCTTATCGGGTTTCCCTGTGATACCTCTTAACTCAGTTTATTTTCCTTCCAATGAAAATTTCATGAAAAGTTCTTGAAAATTAAAATCCATTGTTCCTAATGATTGTAACCATTAGATTCCTAGTACAACATCCACACCACCCATGGGTATAGCAATAATTGGACTATTCATTACATATTCCCCCATAGTATTATTGATCTAATTGCATTTTCCTGAGCAATTGATAGTTCCTCCATCTGCAATTGTTACTTGAAACTCTGGCGCTGGATATACAAAGCAATTGAGAGCTTTGGCTAATTTATAGTGAATGAAATTATGAGTACTACCAGAATCAATTAGGACTATTACCTTTTTATTTTTGATGTATCCTTCGATCTTGAGGGTTCGAGGAGTCCTAATTCCAGCCAATGCATTACACGAGGGTTTTGTAATATATTGATGGAGAGTGAATTTGAGGCCATGGAAAGAGAGTATAACTCTCAGAGTGCAAGATTCCAAATACTGGTCACCTTGGGTGAGTATTGCAGCATCATGATTAGGAGGATGAATGGACGAGCCTTACCTGATGGAAGGGTTGTACCCAAGTTTTTAGATAAGTAGATAAGTGAAGAGAAAAAAAGGAGATTAGAGAATCATAGATCAATGGAAACAAACTACAAGGAACTTTGCTACCATTACAAGGAGCCTTGGGAGCTAGATCAGAGATGTAGGGTAAAAGGGAAAGTACATTACATCAAGGTGCACTATGATAGTGATGATAAAGAAGATGCATGTGATGAGGATGAAATATTTCCAACAGGGGATGTACCATCAATAGAGCCATCTTTTGAGGTTAACAAACATGTGGGACAGTTTGAGGAGCTTGATATAGAGAGAAGACATCTTAGTTTGACCATTTGGTTGAGCATGAAGAGTATGTGCATGTGGAGGTGGCCTTAGATGCTTCATTTGAGTAGTCCCATGAGGTCATTGATACCCACACATCTCATGGACAGAGCGATGAAGAGGGTGCTTGTGAGGTTTCAGATGTGTTAGCACCTACGAATGATGGGATTCAAATATTGGGTGACCTATCTTTTGGTTTTGACATGAATTCCAGGAAGTCATGCATGGGGGATGATGAGAATTCTATGGAGTTGAGCGTGACACATTCCTAATATTCTCAGTCACCTATGATAGCCACAACACATGAGGATATAAATGGAATTTGGGATGTGGTAGAGGATCCTTATGTGGTGATTGAACACAAGGGACATTTATATCTGGATGGCTAGGAGGAGAGGCATGACTTGGAGACAACTGACTATTTACATATCTTCCATTATGGAGAGATCGAGTCACATATTTTTGGGAGTTCATAGATAGATCAAGTTGTAGATATCGACATATCGATGGGACACTTAGTTCAAGGACCAACCTACAGTGATAGAGATGCATTCATTGTTTTTCGGAATGACCATATCACAAATATGGACACATCAATATGGGATTCCGGTAGATATGACATTAGTAGAGTGGGTGCACAGGAGGACACGGTTGTACATACAGGATATAGGGAGGTTGATATTGAAGAAAAAATATATGATGATGTACAGTGGTATCCAGGGGGATTCAATGGCACAATGGATAGTGGGTAGTATGGTGCCTTATCTCTTGAGGAGTGTGTTGATGAGGATTACATTGTTGACATTATCTATGTGAGTCATGACGTATCACTACAAGATAGTTTTTAGGAGTCACAACATTTGGCAGGACAATTGAGGGTCAGAGAGGACATGATCATGGAATTCATTAGACACATTGATGATACACATGTGTTGGTGGTAGAGTATTATTGGAATTCCATGATGGCACATGATAGTTCGGATGGAAAGTTTTCCATTGAGAACTTTCAGACACTCAGGGAGAGAGTGACTGTGATGAGTACCGACTCCCAACAACTACTTATGGATAGAGATTACATTATGGGTGTTGGCGATATGTATCATGGGGCACTGAAGGATAAGGAGACTAAGGTAGACCGACTCACTCATGAGTTGGTAAGAACACAAGGATTGTTGGAAGGCACACAGACAACCCTTCAAGAGTTAGAGTCTAGAGTAGAGTAGTATTATAGCAAGATTTGCCTCACCCTATGCAAATTTGATCAGAAGGCCTTTTCCATTTCCCTATGCAGACTTGAGGTCACTTTTTGCAGTTCCTAGAGATACAAAAAATATTTTTCCACATATACGTGCCCTAACAGTTACACATCATTCGTATATGTAGGTTGCACCATTACAACCCGTGTACATTGGGTTTTGTTCCGAAAATTAAAAAATGGTGTCGGGTTTCAATGTCACATCATGAGATCCATGATCCTTGACCTTCCATATACTAGAAACGTTTCGACTCGACCCTTTAGTTCCATTGAAAGGCTATAAATGGGACATATCCAAGCTGTGGAAAAAAGGAGAAGAATTCAACTTTGAGAGAAAAGTTACTCTGGAGAAATTACTCACTTCATATTGATTCTACATCCCTTTGTCCTTTTAAGTATGAACACATTTTTCATCCCCCACGCTCTTCCCTGATTGATGGAGAATCTCATTGTCTCTCTTATATGAGCTTGCCTTTGGTGGAGGATTGAAGTTGTGGAGGCCTAGCTGGAAGGGACTTAGTTTCTCAATTTCGAATGTGCCGACATGGAAGTTTTTCATTCATATACTTCTGTTGATTACATTTTAATAGAAATACTATTTTCTCATCCAATTAATGCCTTGAAAATGTTTGAATTATTACTCCATGGGCATATTTTTATGAATATTGATGGATTATGCTATTAAGTTTGCTAACTTTATATATTATAACCATATGATTGCATATATTGGTTGTTGAGGACAAGTTGCAGGTATATTTCTTTGAGTCGAGTGCTCAATGGTGGACTTCATTGAACGTCTAGACGAGGTAGGATCTCTATCTTGTCTTGTTAGCATATTTGTTTATATAGAATACTTGATATTAGGGTTGATTTATGCATTCATTTCCTTCTGTTTTGGTTTAGCCCATGCCATAGAGTGATTTTCCTTGTAACATAATTGGCGACCATTTTGTTACAAGGAAAATCACTCTATGGCATGGGGTAAAACACAACAGATGGAAATGACTGCAGAAATCAACCCTAATCTCAAGTATTCTATATAAACAAATATGCTAACTAGATAAGACAAAGAGCCTACCTCGTCTAGATGTTCAATGAAGTCCACCATTGAGCACTCGACTCAAAGCAATATACCCACAACCTATCCTCAACAACCAAGATACACAAGCATATGGTGATAATGTATAAATTTAGCACATTTAATAGCATAATCCATCAATATTCATAAAAAATATTACCATGAAGTAACAATTCAAATATTTGCAAGACATTAATTGGATGAGAAAAGAGTATTTCTATTAAAATGTAATCAACTGAAGTATATGAATGAAAAAATTCTATGTTGGCACATTCGGAACTGAGAAACTAATTCCCTTCCAATTGGGCCTCCACCAATTCAATCCTCCACCAAAGGAAATATCATATAAGAGAGACAATGAGGTTCTCCATCAAGCAGTGAAGATTTTGGGGGATGAACAATGTGTTCATACTTAAAAGGAAAAAGGGATGCATAATCAATATGAAGTGATTAATTTCTCCAGAGTAACTTTGATCTCAAAGTTGAATTCTTCTCCTCTTTTCCACAGCTTGGATATGGCCCATTTATAGCCTTCCAATGGAACTGAAGGGCCTAGTTAGAATGTTTCCAGTATATGGAAGGTTGAGGATCATGGATCACGTGACATGACATGGAAACCCAACAACATTTTTTAATTTTGGGCACAAAACCCGATGTACACGGGTTGTAATGGTGAAACCTATGTATACACATGTTGTATAACTATTAGGGTGTGTATATGTAAAAAAATATTATTTTTAGCTCTGGGAACTGCAAAAAGGGACCTCAAGTATGCATAGGGAAATGAAAAAGGCCTTTTAAGCAAATTTTCATAGGGTGAGAAAAATATTTCTATAATAGATGTCCTCTAATATGTGAGGTCAAAGGAGTATCTGCGATGGACGAAATAGATTATAATACCCAGACATGGAGTAATGGAGACCCACCTGGATGAACTAGTTTCTCATGAGAATATTTCAATCTATACTAACTTTGCGCACATGGATACCAATTTGAATTACACTATAGATCCATGTGAAAATATATCAAACAGTTTTTCATGGCCATGAATAGGAAATACAAAGGTGTCACATGCCTTAGGCTGTCATAGTCATGAACAAGGCCTAGTAAAACCAGTCTCAAAACCAATCTGAATATATTTGTATACAATGGAGTACAATCTGATCTCCCATTATCACTGAAGTCACATAGGTACTGGTCCAATGAAAGATAGAAATAACTCAGGAAAGTTGTGACTATGAACTGATTTCTTCAAGTGTTCTACATGATCCACCAAGGGTGCAAGTCCACATCATGTGAATAAAAGAGTTGATGTCTAACATAATGAGACTTCATTTGATTACCGGTCATTAAGGTATACCGTTAACAAACGTGAGAAAACCTACCAATAATTAAAGTAGCTATCAAGGAATTAAGTACATTCTTACAAGTGTGAATAAATGTGTTGAGTTTGAACACTTGAAGAATCCATCGATCATGAGACATTGATGTATTCCCAACTGTCGATGGTGAGATAAATTGTCACTAATGACTACAAGCCTCTGGGTACTCATAGGAATCTAGGTCTCATTTCCAGAATAGATGGGTTGAATTCGATGGAAGGAGACCCACTGAAAGGAGAGAATTAAGAAATCTCTCATAATTCAACACAACGTACAAAGCAGGAGCTTGATGATTTGGAGGAATTCAAAATAAGAACATGTTCATGAACCAATGACCCTTTTTGTCTTTTGCGTGCACCATATGCAAGAAGTACATGAAAAATACCCTCTAAATAACAACCAATAAAGAAAAATATTGAAAAAGGTGAGGAAACCACCAATAAGGATAATGGCACCCAAGAAACTACATGAATCCCAACGTGTGAATAGATTTTTTCTTTTCAAACACAAGGGAAACCCCCCAGTCAACAACCAATGATGAAATGTTGACTATTAGGTTCAAGGTTACCTACCAATGATGAAAGTAGGACTAGGGTGCATGATAGGACTACAACTTCATGTAACTTTGAGACACACTGAGGGTATGGCCGACATGCAAAGTCAAGAGTTCTAAGGAATGGTCGACACGGGCTGATAGACATCCTTTGAACAAGAGCATGAGACATATGGAAGACTCTAGTAGCATAGACTCAATGATGAAACTTTGTGATGCAGGAGGCACCAATCAAAATCTCCATAGGGACTGGAAGAGTAACTAGTCAGGGGAGTAAAATATAAGTAACGAGATCGGATTCCTAAATTCATTCTAAGCCCAAAATTTTGATGACAAGTGGACTCAAAAAACAATTCTATGTTCAAAGGCGACACGATTATTGCCAATATAAGATAATATTCTTTCCCCGCCCATTTTTTTTTTTTCATAGTCAAATGAATGATATGATATAGAGGAGGAAACGTGTGTCGCTAGTAAGAAACTAGTTCCAACAGTGGAAAATACCTATGCTCAATGAAATAAGGTTCATACAGGATATGGACACTCGGGGGAATGTTTCCTCTTGGGGTATAGGGTGTCAAGCTACAAAGGATATAAACAAGGCTCTTCTTGGCTGATGATTCAAACTGTTGAGGTGATAGGATTATAATGTGAAAGTGAGAGCCAACAATAGGCTCAGTACTGCAAGCAAGAGAATGAGATGCAATTACAGCTTAATGCCAAAAAATGTCCTTTTTCATAAATTTAGTCTACTTGGTTTGACAAAAGGGTAAACTTACACCAAATAGACGTCCTTTCAAATCCAATTTACGAGTGTGAAAGAGACAAGTTCACTCGGAAATATTTTTTCTTTTTGAAAGAGTCCAAAAATAGCTTAAACTAGACTCGTTGGGAGTCCCTCTAGGTATAGGTCAAAATGCTTATGAGTAATAAATGAGGTTCAAACACAGTCATATATTAGATATAAGGGACTCTCGGTGCTACGGACAAAAATATCTGCATGGGAACCGAATGGCGCAGAGGTTCTAACTAGGGCACTCATGTTTGGCAAGTCTCTACCATTCAATAAAAACACTTCTAGCTGCAGAAAAGAAGTTTCTATGTCGCTACTAAGTGGGTTCATACCTAAGGCATGTGAACTGCATTCATAGGATAATGCAAATGTGCACAATGAATTGATGGCCTATCCTATATGTTGGTCGACACAAATACCTGTCCAAATTTATGAACGGGTGACATGGCGCTATAAAACACAAGAATCCCTCAATAAAACCACCAAAACTAACTCCATCCACTGTCGTATTAGTCCACTAGGCCAAAATATTAGCAAAAACTAAGCAAAGTGGGTAAATGTTTTCTATAAATAGTGAAAATAACCAATTTTACTATACCATTTGTATTTTTTACCCAAATAGTGCATTTTGGACCAAATTTCCCTTGAATTTCAACTACGGATTATGGGATGCACAAGTGATAGAATCAACAATCGTCTGGACCAAGTAAGTCATCTTGCTCCTCTCTTTATTTCTAGTGGATTAGTAATTGCAATTATGTCTCCTTTTTTTAGTATTTCAAAGTTCAACTTAGAAAATAGGGTATACGCGACTTGTAGATCATCAGGTCACATATATGCATCCCTATACATGATTTTTTGGAAAACTGACTGCGTATATGCATCCCTATACATGATTTTTTGCAAAAATGACAGCGTATATGCATCCCTATACACAATTGTGTAATCTGCAGCTCACGTACAATTTCGTAGATTTGTTTTTTTTAAATGTTACTGACTCAAAAAACGATTTGAATCTTGTAGGATGGTGCTAGAGTGGAGAGAAAGAGAGCATGAAGAGGTGGATGATGTAGTGGAGAGATATCCAGGAACCCAAATGGCATTAAAAATATGTGGGTTGTATAAGTTTTTGGATCTCAAAGGCATGAGGGCTCAAGTGAGACTGCTCTAGATGTTAGTGACCTACTGGGATCCAGATACGGAGACCTTCAACCTTGATGGGAAACCATTGAGGATTGAAGTTGAGGACATATATTTTTTGATAGGATTATCGCTTCGGGGTGAGGTGGTCAACCTCAAAGCCTAAGGAGCTAGGAGTGGCATGAACATAGAGGACTACATAGACACTCATTGTATTACAGGGATCGAGAAGGTAGGGATCCAACTCCCGATCAGAGAAATAAAAAATCTAAGTCTCAAGATTGTTGTCCTAGTGTTGACACAAATCACAGGATTAGCCTCATTGCATTAGGAATCAAGTCAACTTATGTTCTATTTATTGGATTTCTTGATAACCATGGTTTACGACTGGTGCACCTCACTGCTGGCCAACATGAAGAGCCAACTAATAGACTGCAAACAGGGTAGAAAGAGGAATTTTGGGTTTGCGTCTATCCTATGTAGTTAATTATTTAAGTGGGTTCTAGGCTTGGGACCCAGAGTAGAGATTTTTCCACATGGACTTCGCGATCCAGCCATGGCATGGTGGACTGAGGTGATGAGGTGGCATATGGGTGGTAGGGTACCAACACCTTACAACGATGATTTTTTCTTCTGGTGGAGTCGACCGATGATGGCTCCGAAGGAATACCCTTATGCAGGGATTGGCTTCAGAGGAGATCCAGACATGTCGTTACCACTAGGTTCCTCCTACATAGACATACGTATGCAAAAGTTTTTGAATATTTCATTTTTTTTATTTTTGTAGAAGAAAACAAAATTATTTTTGGATGATATCAAGTACTAATTAGACATGTATGTTATGTAGATGTGGGCACATGATGGCCAGACGGAATTCCATGACACTGACAGAGGCTCCGGGGAGATGAGCCAACAAGAGGGGACTTAGTTAGAGTGATTCAAAACATGCAGGGAATTTTTTCTCGTTTGATGCAAAGAATTCCCATGGTTCAAGTAGAGGATTTGTTGGAGGCGATGCAACAACAGGTGGTAGGTGTGCTCCATGCTTGAGTACGACTCTTTCGGTGTCTTGAAAATACCATAGTATCCTATAATGATACACATCCAACTCCACAGGCATATATGTCATGATTATCGTATTGATTAGCCGTATATGTATTTTGAGGGTGTGAGCCCTAATTTTGTACTATAACACCATATTTTGGAGAGATGAAATATATATATAAAACATTGGTCTTTGGATTTACTTATATTACAATGTGTACATTGATGAAAGTGTTTTCCTTGCTTTAGTTATGTGACAGATTCCAATTTAAAACAAAATTAGCATATGCATCAGATACATAATTGGAACTTCTAGGTATGTGATAATAAGTAATAAAATAAAAATTATGTTCCAAAAGTCATACCCGTAAGAATCGTCGGAGTAGAGTAGGGTATCACACATGGTAACTTCCATTCAACTGACATACTACTAACTGGGATTCCAGGAAAGCTTATAAAGAGAAAATACCATGTGAAATGGAATCACGTAAAAGTTCTATATCGATGTTATATTTGACCATGTTATTCATTGATGACCCTAGGAAAATGCCCCTTGAAGACACCAGTAGACCCTCGGGTGAGTAAAGAATCCAAGAGATGGAAGTCAAGTTTCGTGTATGATGAGTGGCCCCGTCTGTGAATCCTAAGTAGACTGAAGACTCTGTTGACATCTGCCAACCAAGGGGAAACTCGATAAGCAAGATGGAGATGAAAAAAGGGGAAAAGATATATACACAAAAATACATTAGTATACAAAGAGTTACGCCCAAGATTTGGGCTCAAGCGTATTATATTTTCAAGTAGAGCCCATTCTTAGGCTCAACCATCACATTCCCTTCATAATATTATAATTATTAAGCTCCTTTTTATAAGACACATCGCAAGATATAGGGATCATGCCACATGGGTTTGAACTTGCCTACCCCCAACAGTTCTTTGGCTTGGTTATATAGAAGGACCAAGTCACCCTCAATGTACTGGCGAGGATAGATAAACTTATCATATTGGACCTTGACACATCATTTATTCGCTTCAATAGCCATGGAGGCATCTCGACGTTGTTCATCTAGAATATCTAGGTGTACGAGGCATTGTTAAGGATCAGAAGTACCAGGTAGGAGCGTAACTTACAATATAAGAGAAGGGATTTAAAATTCAATAGGTAGGATCAAATCCACACCATGCACTAACTGGAAAGGAGAAAATATGGTGGAAGTTTTAACCAAGGTTCGATATGCCAAAACTGTTGGATAAAGCATGATATGTCAGTCAAATTTTCTTTGGATGACTCTACTTGTCCATTTTCCTGGGGGTAATAAGGGGAAGAATGACCTTGTTTAAACCTCGGTTTAGATGCGAATGATTTCATCATTTCATTATGAAATTCACTGCCATGATCAGTGACAATCTCACTCACGATTCCGAACCTGGCTATATTTTGATTGAACATGAAGAAAGAAACAATTTTAGCATCAGATTTAACTATAGGCATGGCCTCGACCCACTTAGTAAAGTATTCAACAGCCATGATAATGTGTTGATTCCCCCCAACCGAAGTTGAGTTGCAATCCAAAAAATCCACCCCCCACTTGGTGAAGGAACCGATGGTAACGACTGGGTGGAGAGTGAAAGTTTTTTAAACCTGCGAAGTAAAGCAATGCAAATAGATTCTTAAGCAATACAGAAATTAATCAATGGCTCATACACAGATTACACAGAGATTTTTACCAGAAACCCTCAACCGGGAAAACCTTTCTTATTTTCATTATATCAAATTTCACCATTCGCCATACAATATATACAATGTTTTTAGGTATTCCGTAGATACCAAAACCCTAATCCCTTAATCTGGGATTAATTTACAAATCATCTAAAAATAGCAAAATCCGCTAAAAATAGAAAAATCCGCTAGGTGTAGGGATCGTCAGATGCAGTTGTCGTATCTGACACACCCACACACACACACATGTAAAGAATATAACACATAACCAAAAGAGAGGGGATATATGTGAGTGCATTTTCCAAGTGAAAACCTAGCAGGGGTGACACTTCTTAACCACTTCAACACAATCTTTAAAAAAATAAGGCCAAAAATAACTGGCTTGCAAAAATTTTTGGGTTGTCGCAAGCCCGGATAGATGACCACCACAAGCCCCACTGTGGCAATCGTTCAGAAAAAATTAATCTTCTTCGTGAGTCAAGAAATGATGCAATATATTGTTTATTCCTCGGTGGTACAGAGTGTCACCCATGATGAGTTATTTCATCAAGTAGGGAATATCTTGTGGGATGAACAATGTGTTCAAACTTAAAAGGAAAAGGCATGCAGACTCAATATGAAGTGAGTAATTTCTCCAGAGTAACTTTTCTCTCAAAGTTGAATTCTTCTCTTCTTTTCCACAACTTAGATATGGCCGATTTATATCTTGCCAATGGAACCGAAGGGCTGAGTCAGAATGTTTCCAATATATGGAAGGTCTAGGATCATGGATCTCATGACGTGACATGGAAAATGACACCTTTTTTTAATTTTGGGCATAAAACCCGATGTATGCAGGATGTAATGGTGCAAATTAAGTATACGCATGATGTATAAATGTTAGGGTGTGTATATGTGGAAAAATATTGCTTTTAGCTCTGGGAACTACAAAAATCGACCTCAAGTATTCATAGGGAAATGGAAAAGGCCTTCTGAGAAAATTCTCATAGGGTGAGGTAAATCTTTCTATAACAAGAAAATCCTTGAGTCTAGTCAGATATCCACTACATCCATATCAATAGAGAGTCATTCATATGCTTCAACTATGCCACAAGAGGATGTTGGTGACAAGGAGAGTTTGATGGAGGAGCACCAGATGACAGAGGAGAGTGAGGGGTTCTCAGGATTGGAGATGGTTATGGAGAGGAATGACATAGAGTCAATTGAGGGTGTTCATGTGTCATAGGAGTTACCATTCATGGATATCCATGAAGCAATTGAGCATACACATGTGGATTTTATAGCTAGGTATAGTTCATATGAAGACACATCTATATGGGTTCCATGATTAGATGACACTAGTGATGAGGACACCTCCATTCAGGGTCTATAACCAATTGACACTCATGGATTAAGAGATATAGTGATCTCGTCAGGTATACCATCACAGAGGTATATGCTACCATCCATCGAGGCCCTCATTAGGTACCACCAAACACAGGAGGATTCTTTGAGGCATCTAGGTGAGCCATGGGTTGTTATAGATATGAAAAATATTCTCCAATTGGGACAGGTGGACAACATGTAGGGTGATAGATACATATTGAGGGATGAAAGGACCGACTATAGACATGGCCCACATTCAGCTTCTGATTTCACCTTCATGGAGATGATCATGAGGGAGACATATGATACATATTGGGCAGGGACTCCAATTGATTTGTGTGAATTCGGAAAACCACAAGAGACAGGGATATTCTTTAGTAGGGTGTATAAACTCCAGGATTTGCCTACATACATTTTCATGAGTGAGAATGGAATATTTCTCTGTGCGGGTTGGAAGTAGCAACACATATTAGTAGGCACACAATTCATTCACAGTATCTAGTTTTCATAAGTTGGTTGCATCAAGGTTACAGTGGATTGGATTAGATGGATTCTGACTATTATCAGTATGACACAACAATAGTTAGTGGGGATTGGAAGTGGTGGACTTCCGAATTGGCCATGGGATCTAGGGATCCATTTGTTCGGTATTTTTCTTCACCTTTTGATGGTATAGGTTGCGCTAGCGGGCAACCTAATTCACTCTTGGATTGTCTTGAGAGGGCTTGTTGGGGTTCATTGTATATGAAAAGATAGGTTCTCCCTTTTGTTACTTGGGATCAAGTATTGTGGAAGACTTGCAGACTCTAGTTCCACAAGGATACCTTTACAAGTTCAACTTCTTGATAGCAAGCCCATTCCTTATAGGTATTTTAGCATGAGGTTCCAGGAGTGGACGATCCAATATGTGTACATTGGGTAGAAAGTCATGACCAGAGTGGTGCAGTGTCAACATGATGGTCACTTTCGGATATTAGCACGTGATCCTGGGATTTCAGGGTTGGGAACTTCATTAACAGATGGAGGTGAGTAAATCCTTGCAGGGGTAAATCATTTTTATTTTCCATTGAGCTTCATTTTTTAGGAGAGCATGTCATTTTTTGGTGATTCACTAAGGTAGTGTACCACCTGACTTTGGTGGCAACACATTGATTCGAAGGAGGCCATGTTTGTCTTGGTATGGTCATGGAGGTCATAATCATTTTCTATGGAGGCTGAGTGTTACTTTCAGGAGTTATATCATGAGTTGTGTGAGACAGGCTCCCTAGTAGAACTAAACGTGGAGGGATTGACCGAGTTTTTTTAGTTCCTTGTTTCTCTACCCATCGATAACATTCTGAAGGCGACCTTTTATGTCAGTACATTGTCGAATAGTAGTTGAGAGGAGGATGCTTCACATCTTCCAGGTGGGTTTGGGACCCAAGTATCATTTTTAGTTTCAGCTAGATCCAGTTGGAAGAGTGTCACAGATTGATGGAGTTGCTTGAGGAAAAAAAATCTTTGAGAAGGGAGGACTGTAATATTCCCATTTTTGGATTCCCTTATTATGCAGTGAGATTCACTTCATGAGGCTTGAGTCAACTAGTTCAGAGGGGTGAGAATAGGACATCAGAGTGATCAAAGGGTTTGGAGAAGTTTGGTGGGGCCCATCTTAGTTTATTTACCTTTATTCATCACCAGGATCATTTATGCACAACTTGTCTTTGGTTCCATTGCATTCTGACGATTCCCATAAAACAAGGTTATTATTGAGCATATTTTAATTAAATTCACTAACGATTTCATTTTGGGAATAATGTCTGAAGGAATTCCTTAGTGTAATATCTCATTGGAATCATAAGTAAAATCTCTAAAGGATAAGATGATGAAAAGTGACTTTTAGTGGTCGGAGAAGGCATAAGGGAAAATTAATCACTTTTTAGAGGAAAAAGGTTAATCAAATTAATAAAGTGATTTTATGAAGAAACACTAAAAGTGAATTAAAAATCACATGGAGGGAAAAGGTAAAAAGGGTTATAAAAGAGATATAGGGGATTATATTATCTCAGTATGTTGATTAATATTTTGGTGTCTGGCCTCTTGGCTAGAGAACTCAAGTTACTTGAAGGTTTTGACTAAATAAACCATAGAGATCATCAAGGAGGTGAAATATTCCTCTATTCTTGATCTTATCTTGTCTAAGGTGGTGAAATATTCCAACCTCTTCATTCTATTCCAATTCAGTTCTAGTTGGTGCATCTTTGGTGGAGGCACATATGTTGAGGGTTTTCTACAAAGAGGACGCAATGTTCAGTCAAGGATAGTTCGATTTGGATTTTTGGAGGGAGATATTGAGGATATATTCTTGGGGTTGTCTTTGGCTCACTAAGGGCGACTTTCCTTGGCAATGTGGGGGGTTTCCAACCTCCATATTTATTTATTTTCATAGTTGAGTGAATTTCATGAAAGAGGGCGCATTGGGGGTTTGAGATCCATTCATTTGTGAGAATATTTTTCATCTACAGCCAGGGGATATTCACATATGAGTTATCCATCATCATATCTATAAGTTTCATCCATTTCATGAATATTTTACATCGGATTTATTATGCATATTTCAGCAGGGCGTAAGCAACAATGAGGGCACATTTCTGGGTATGGAATTTGTGTATTTTGCATGATATACCATATCTTTTGGGAATCCATCATTAGGGATCAAAAGGGAGGATCATTGACACTATTTCCTTGCATTTTGGAGCCATTATATGCCAATAAAGTGGTTTTTGTATTACATATATCAGATATAGAAATTACTACCATTGGACAACCATTAATAATAAATAAGCAAGCAAGGATTGTGTGGAGGTATTTGTAATTTTGTTGTGTATTAATTTCATTTACTCTTATGTTTATTCTAGTCTATGTTACATATGAATTCATGTTGTTTTATACAATATTAAACTCAAAAACATGGATGGAAATGCAAGCTACAATCATGCATGCAAATTGTTTGACATAATGCCTCAATGAGAAAACTGTCATATACATAAAAACAAGAAAATAACCATAAAAAAAAACACTTTAGGGGTTCTAAGGAGGTTTTAACTCATACAATTTACCTTCTAAACACATTAGTAATCTTCCTTGAGAGTTGGGACAACAAGAGAGTCGATTTTACCAAGGAATTTGACCAAACACGTAAAGTGTTTGACGAAAGTTCTCAACCAGTTAGATCTGATTTTTATGTCATAGTTAGTTGGGAATATTACACTATAACACCTTGGAGAACAATACAAGGAGTGAAGGATGAGAAAATTATCATAGTTATATTATCACGTGTAAGGTCGGGTGAATTGTCAATGGAAGAAATGTGTGATGAATTTAAAAAGTAAGATTGTTGAGTTATTTTTATTTATGTTAGGACAAGAAAAAAAAAAAAAATTCAGTTTAACATATCAATGTTCTAAGTATTTTATTATATATATCATGATAACATTATTTATTTATTTTATTTATTCACAAGGTGTACATATGAGAATACAAGAGGAAATGGTTAAGATGTTGAATTAAGAAAGTTGGTATGATGTTAAACTCAACTATCCATATTCAAGCTCTACAATACTATTGAAACAATTTTTTTGTTGCATTCAAAAAGGCATGTTGATTTATTACATTCATATTATTCATTTGTACTCATATTATTCATATGTTAATTTAGTTCTCTTTTAATAGTTATAGATATATAACTATATGTTTTTTTGTTTCATTAAAGATGCTAAAGAAGAATGCATATGGAGTACATGAAACCTTCGAAAGTTTTATTCAAAAAAAAAAGTTTAAAAGAGAAAGAAGGAGACGTTCTCAAACTGTTGAGATTGATGAAACCCTTGATCACTACATTTGAAATCAGCTAGACATTGTTTGATATTAGGTGATTGTTAACAACTTGCAAATATTTCTCCTAAAAAAGAATACTCCATAGTTATTGCGGATATCCCTCATGGTTATAATATCCAAAACATTTGATATGATACTGAGCCTTATACTTACCAAGATTTCAATAAAGTGGTTATGTGATTTACGGAACTCACAACATCACCATTTTGTATATTTTTGGTATTTCATTCAGACACACAACAAGGATTAGTACAATCAAGCTTCAAGGGAAAATAAAAGACAAGGATGCAGTTTATTTGGTAAGATATTGAAAGTGTATGTTTAGTAATCAATATTAGAAAACAAATTTATTAATTCATAGGTTAATTGAATTTGCACTCATTTATATTACATGCACAAGCCTAATATTCATAGCTCCAATAAATAACCATTTAAACGTGTTTTGATAGTATACATCTTACAACTTGGACAAAAGATGATTCTTATAATTCTATTATTGTCAATGTAAAGGATGGAGAGAATCCTAGTAGTTTATTGGTATACAATGATGTGGTTAGAAAACTAACGTATGAGGAAAATGATTTGAAGGGATAGATGGTTAACATTTATCAAAAACCACAATAATTAATTAATTATCTTATAGATACATTTTCAAATGAAGGAGATTGGGTTTTAGATTTGTTCTCGGGTTCAGGTAAGAATTATGATCTAACACTTATGAAATCATACTTCAATCTTATATTATTTTTAATTTATGTCTTTTTACAGTGTTTAACTTAATTATTTATTTTGTATTTGGTGATTAGGGACAACATTAGCGTGTTTCTTATAGAAAGGAAGAAATTGCATAGCCATTGAAAGTGACCCAATACAGTGCATTTTTATTCAACAAAGAATTAATGCTATTCCATCTCTTCCAGATTAAATGCATGACGTTGGCTTGAGGAAAATAGATTTTAGTGAATAAAAGGTGGAAAAAATGTCAAAGTAACCTCAAGTACTATTAGGAGGAATGATTGGAAAGGATCACTTTGGAGAACTTGTGGATATCAAAGACCCAATGGAAGAGAAAAATAACACAATGGAAGCACAAAATGATGTCGAAGAAGATGATAATGTGTCTGCTAAGAATGATGAATTTGGGATATATGATATTGTTGATTAGTTTTAATATGCCCTTGAATATGATGCTCAATTTTGCAAATTTTTGATGAGCTATAATTGTAATGTTTTGACTTTCAGATTTTAAAATAAGAATGAATATGTATTTATTGTTGTTTTATGATGAATCTTTTTATTGTTTTATTTTTCCTTTATTTGTATGTGAATCACTATACGGGAAAATTGTATTAAATGTTGTCATTTTTTTACTTCAAATGTATAAAAATATGAAAATAAATGTTAATTTTTTATAAATTTTCATAAAATTTTCACTTTTTTTGTTCAATTATGTCCATAAAAATTCTTTACGACATGTTATTTTAAATGAATAGGTACCAAAATGTATAGGTTTTTTATTATATATGGTTGTAAAATGTATATTTGTTTGCTAAATATTCAAAAATAGTGTTATTTAAATACAAGTATTTTCTATGTATTGAAGTAAAGGTAAACAATGTGTCAAAAATGATGTTTTCGACTATATTTTAAAAGTATGGAACAATAAATTAATTAAGGAGACACAATTATATGAAACTTAGTAATTTCAAAAAAGTAAATGGTAAAAAATATTTTTAAGATTGAAAGAAGCATGAAAAAATAACTAAAAACATCGTTGAAAAAAAATTAGAAAAAAATGAAAATAGATGAAAAATAAACATTTAAAAAAATAATGTGGAAACATTGTGGATCGAAAAATTTTAAATATCGAAAAAAACAACTAAAAAGGGATGGAGGTTGCTACCGGTAGCACCATTTTTAAAAATAGGGTAAAAAATGTGACCCCACAAAAAACAATAACTCTATAGAATTCTCGTTAAGTTGCTAACTACATTCAGTTTACATTTGGTAGATGTGTCCTCAATGAAATCAAATATCTTAATGCAAGCTAACCATTCATATTCTATCTGATTTTTTTATTCATGAGAAATTCTCCATGAGTAGTCTACATCCTTTTCAATTTCATATAGTTCATATTTACTTAATATTCTTATTCAATGATCATTAATGCCTCTAGTCTTCTGAATTTGTTTAATGAAATCCAATTGATCCTATGTCTTCCCATGTTTCTCTTTCTAAATGATTTTCTCCTTGTACAAACTAGATAATTGTGAGTTTCATTCCTATAGTTTCAAGGCTTTGGAGTGTTTTTTTTTATCTGTGTATTTTCTTGATCTTCTTCTAAGAATTGCTCCACAAAGATTGATACTAACTCTTGCATTGTGATATATTAATTTTCTTGGTTTTCCAACAAAGAAATTTTCTTAAGTGGGTTTTGAATGCCAACTGATTTTAATCTAACCTGATCATTTTTTGCATGAGATATAACTAGGCCAATAGTTTGCAGATCAATCAGTTCGGCTCTTTTTGTATCAATTACTTTTTCTTCAATTATTCAAAGAATTGCGATATCAAGATCAATAATTTTCCTTTTATGGGTTCTTTTTACTATGGCATGACTTATTTTGCTATAATCTATAAGCTCTAGGTAAACCACATATTCCATGTGATCTAGAATACTCTACTCACTGCAAGATAAGATATTTTCCATGCTACTTGGTGTAATGAATTGTTCCATTTCAGTAAATGTGCCCTTGACCTATTTCCCCTTGTATGTACATGCTTTAGGAATAACTAAGTCCTCCATATATAAATTGATAAATATGTTAGGTGGTTTGGCCTACTTTTTTATCTACTCTAGATAATGATCAAGAGGTTGTTGCTACTAAGTATTTTTGGTATTCCTTGTGGTAGTTTGTTGATCTTTTTCTAACTCTATTTTTTCTTATTCAAATTTATCTTGTTCTTCCTTTTTCTTGGCTTCCTCTTCTAATATGGACTTTTCTTCTACTTCAATTCTTTCCTTTTCAAGTTTCTCATCTTCTTCCCTCAATTTATGTTCTTTTTCCTTTTTTATCCTTTCAACTTCTTCTTGTAATTTATGTTTCAGTTCTTTTTTTTTCTTTTTCATCCTCATCTTGTAGATTCTCCTCTTCTTATTTATTTTCCTTTTCCTTATTAGATTGTATACTATGTTCTTCCTCCTACCTATTTCTCTCTTCTTCAACATATTTCTTTTCTTCCTCCTTATTCTTTAACAAATCATCTACTTTATCCTCTCTATTTTCTCATCAAAAGACACACTATATGTGGAGGAAAAATCCTTTCATTGGAATATCAATTGTACCTCCTTCCAAGTTACAACATTCTCAAATGGTAATTGATTATAAAATTTCTCATGTTCATAGGGCCATGTGATTGATACCATTATGTTGTGCTTAGCCACTGGGCCTAAGGGATCATGGATTCTAAATTGTCCCTATGAAAATCGGTATTCGAACATGGTGTTTGCTACTTTTCTTTATTTCTTTGAATTTATCAATCTATAGTGTCATGTGTGCATGTTATAAGGTATAATGGTTCTTTTCCTTGCATCTTTTTTCTAGTGAAGAATTAAAACCTTTCAAAATTGTTTAATCAGGAATTTATCCTAAGATCAATATCTTGGGGACAAACTTTGGAAAACTATGGGGAGGATAAGTCACCCCATATATTCACAAATAGGTAAAATATTCTCACACATACAAGTTTCCTATACTTCTTATCAATCTAATTGCTTCCTTACTTAGCCTAGGAAATTCCTTGCAAAAAATAAATTGTGCAAAGATGAAAGGAAATGGTCACACAATTGAGCATAATTATTTGTATATGTGTTCTCTCACATTGCTTGGAATTAGACATGCATTGGAACCTATACCTTATGTCAACTCCAAATTAACCTTGGAAAAGGGTTACTAACACAAATAATGTCCATTAAATAGGAGGCCCTGTAAAATGTCGGTAAAATGTTTGCTTTATATTTAGCCTCATGTTCCCTCTCAATGGTCATATTTAATGAGTGAGAGAGAATAGCAAGCCAGTTGAAGATAATTTCTACAGTTGTAATAGTATACACTAAAGGTACCCATGCATCCTTAAAATGTACATGATCCTGGTCCCCATCTATCCTACATATAAGTGTCATTTCATAAATGCATGGTTCTCTCAGGTTAACCATGGTGGATGCCCCATTAGTATTTCCAAAGAATATCTTATCCTTGACCCACCAACTTGTTAACAATGTATTTATATCATGTTCTCTATGAAATTACTCCACAAAACCAATGATCATGTGTTTTTTTTGGTTAATGTAATCTATAGTTTTTTTTCAAGCTTAGAGCTTGATATAAACCTACACACCTACCTTCATCATTGATCATAGTTCAAGTGTCAAAATTGGTACGGGTGTGTTGGCAGCCAATACACTTTTTTCTAGTATCTTATAAGCTGCTGACACCAATGTTTTGCAAACATCAATTTTTCGTCACAATTTTCTAATGAACGACATTTTCATTTTTTGCGATATTTTCACATTTGCCTCCATTTCGTTTTCACGAATGTAAGCGTGAAAACTTCTCCTTTCGAAGTCGCATTGAAGTCATTATTTTAACTACCAATATCTCTTTTGTCGATATACCTATTGCGCTTACCTTTTATTTGTCACTGTACGACTGGCAGGATCCTTTGATCGGTACTCATACTTCAATTGATTGGGTAATTTGGTTTTATTGAGTTTGTAAGGCATTCAACATTTGGACTCGCATTTTATTCAACCTACCTGACCATTGATTTCATGAAAATGCATAGGGGTTATGATTAATTTTTTTATATATATGTCTTTTGATATAATCCTTATGTTAATGTTTTCATAACTAATGGCTTGTCGGTTATATGAATACCCATTGGCACATTGGTTAAACAATTAATATGAGTGAAACATTGGCGCATGGTTAATTATTTGGTTTTGGTTTCAAATTGAGTATTTGATAATTTAAACACTATGGCATAATGTTTTGATTGCACGTGTTGTTTATACACTTACCATTGTTTCATTGGTTAGCCAAGCAACATGATTTTTTGAACTATGCTATAGTGGGTTGAATAGCTATGATAGCCGGCGGTTGTACTTTGGTAATAAATATTATGCATGGCAGACTCCACCACCTTCGCATGATGGCATTTATGCCTGTCCCTTATCCTCGTTCACTTCTATTAGCTCAGGTAGTTCTGCCCCTATGTGTGTTATGATACAAACCCTCGGCTTACGTTGTGCTCGGCTCCATGGCACCAGTCGTGTGGATAGAGCCAAATGGAAACCAAGCCTTGTTAATGTTTGATAATGCCCGGAAAGACCTGGAGGCTAATGGTTGGCTCGCCTTCGTGCAGAGATTTGAGGGTTTTAACTTATGCGTGGCTCAACAATTCTCTTTAACTTTCGATGGTTGTAGAGCCAAGGTGGGTGATGTCCAGTTAGAAATCAATGAGGGATTTATCAGTTCTGCTACAAGGTTACCTGCCACAGGACAACGTTGGTTCAAAAATTGTAAGTTAGAAGAGGTTCCATGGTCGTTGTTGTTTCTCTCGCGCAAATTCACCTCTTGTGACAGAGGTATGCCCATATCTATGCTCAAACCATGATGGCACGACCTTTTGATGCTAGTCAAGCAGTTCGTGACCTGTGAAGGTCGATACGAACTTGTGTTTCTCTACCACCTGCGTTTGCTAATTAATTTTATAGGGTACCCAGTAAACATGCCTTTCTACTTTCAGCGCAGCTTATATAAAATGTTGAAAAGGTTTAAAAGGAAAAAGGCTGACAATAGCATGTTCCACCATGGGCTTATTAAACTTATCGTTGTTTATCACTTGAGTTTACATGGTTATAGTTGGAGAGCTTTCGTTGCTCGGAATGGTTTCGAGGACCCGAACCCTATACAGGTTGACAAGCCTGTGGTGAGTGAAGTCAAGGCTGGACCACCCATGCCCTTTCATATCCTATTTCCTACCCCTAAGCCTTCGGTCGACCCTCCTATTAACTTACCAGACATCAGAACTGAGAAGGATGAGGCTATTGAAAAACCTGTAAGAAAAAAGCCTAAGGTAAACCCTACTACTAATGCCAAGGGTAAAAAGAACACACGACTTATTTCAAGGATGACCAGGAACAAACCTAAACCCTCTGCTGAGTCAAAGCCTATCGTACTAAGTGAGGATTTCAACTCCGACATAAAACATTTTTTAGCTGATGAGTATCCTTACTTGCAGGGTTTATGCCCTGAACCACCTTATGATTTTGTGACGAATCTTCCCCCTTGCCTAAAAAATAACCTTGGCTACCCTGGTATTAAGTTTCCTAACAAAACCTTCAACCACATGTCCAAACCCTTGGCTACTCTTTCAAAACCCACATAGTCTTCCTATGAACAATGTGATTTATGGTTGGAACGATACTACATTGGTGTTCCCCTACTCCAATCGAAAATTCAATCGCTGGAAGATCAAATTGCAGTATTGACCAATCAAAGAGACAAGCTCCAAGCAACTGATAAGAAGTAGAAGACGACCGGATCCATCCTTTTCAAGAATGTTGAATCAGCCACAACCGTTATCAACTCCAAATTGGCATGACCAAACCGTCTCATCGCTATACAGGTATGATTTTGATATCATTTTAAGTTTTGTGAGTCACCATGAGTAATATAGTATTTGGAATTTGGTTCTCGAATAGCTCTGTTTGTATTTCGAAATGGTTTTCTCATAATGTGTTCATCCTATATACATTTCGCCTTGCTAAAAATAAATGAAATTTCGTTTTGAATATATGATCTAATCATTCCCAGTATAGCCATCTATAGATTTTTATTCGATTTGAATGGTTCTCGTTTGGATTTGATTTCATGGTTTGCCTGATTGAGTTAATGAAGTTGATGATTCGCTTTCAATTCAATTTATTTTGTATCCACTCCGAACAAGAAGTTTCATGCTCAATTTAGAATACGATCAGGTTTGTATTTGATTTCGTTATGATTCATATGCTGTGATTGGTAAACGATTTCAATAAATTTGGTTGTTACGATACTGTGTCATGCAATGTTCTATATTCAATCATTTCCAAGTTAGGAAAAATAACTCTGTTTTCCTGAAAACAATACTTTCACTTTAATCCTGTGCGAATAATATTCATGCCCGAATCATGCAACAGTTTTAATCCACGACAACTTTGTTAAACCTCTGTCGTTTGATTCTCTTGATTGGATAGTGGTATCTTTAGTTAGTTTGATCGGTTTTATGAATTGCATTCGTATTAAAAATAGATTTGATTACATCTCTGTTCTCAAACGAATTTGTTAACTCAGTTCAACTTGTCTCATTCTGTTGAATTTGTATAAGGAAATTCAGGGAATAATCGTTTCAAAATGCATTCAAGAAGTGATCTCGTGATGATTTTGTCTGCCCTATTTGGTTAATAATAGACGATCGTTTATCTATTATGAACTCTGTTATTAATTGATTGATCCTGTTACGATTTCGTATGTGGACAGTTATGAGTCAGTTATGGTTTAACTCGCTCACGGCCTAGATCATCGTATGACAAGACATTCATAACGATTTGAAAATGATCTTGTTCGATTCAATCACATCTCCTGTTGATAAGACAGTATAACAAGTGCTTGCGATTTGATTATGTGGATTTTGATTGGATATTAAATGATTGCATTGTTGTTCCATATGATTTTATCACCCGACTTTGTAGTAACAAACAAAATAGAGTACCTGTATCTCTGCAATCAGCTGATCGATATTGGTCTTGTTTGATTTCAAAATGGAATAATTACTTCAATTTGTGAATTGTTTTCAAATAAGCTATTGGATGTTAAATTGAATTTAATTCTTTAAAAAGATTTTCAATCGATTTCAATGTTGATTCTATGTTTTATTTAGACCAGCTACAGAATCAGAGGATTCTGTAGCTAGTCTATAGAATTAGATTTTTATTATTTTTTTAATAAAAGATCCTTCTAACTTGTCTATTTTTTACCCTTTTCAGGTGAATTCGAATTGCATGGGACTTGATGGACAATCTAGGGGATATTTCTGTGTCTTAGTTGTATTGTAGTTTCCTAGTTTAGTTAAACTTGGGATATCTTCCCAGATTTCATGTAAACAGTTTGATAACTTCCACAGGGAGGTTTTACCCTGTGGAAAAACTTATAAATACTTATTATTTTTGTAATAAGTATCATCCTCTCTTGTGGGAGAACCAGGATTATGGATATATAATACAGATTGAGACAGAAGTTGATGTTCTGCTACAACTTTCGCTTTCATAATATCAATCTTTTGTTTCATGTTTATGTTTATCAATTTGCATTAGATTAGTGACTACTTTAGCTATCATAGTCTTTTGCAAAATGATATGTATTAATTAATGTATCATCCATATCTGATTTCTTCCATTACTTAAAAATACAACAATTATTTGATTCAGTTTATGAATGACAGATTTCTCTTCTTCATCAATTGAATTATTTTGTATAAACCTTTGCATACAGGTTTACCTAATTGTGGAGATTTATAAATCATATGATTGTTGTGATTTTTATGTCTTGTTTGTCCTGTAAATAAACTTAAAGAGCATTGCAGCTATTGTTTATGACCAGCTTCTGGATTATTCAGTGCGGGTTTCCTCCCTCCGATCAGCTTAGAAGATCATCATACACAGGACAAATCTGGAGTACCTCTCCAGGTCAGTTTGTGATTTTTTTTTGTTAGTATATTGTTAGCATTTTAGTTAGTCATATTTGTAGTTTAGATTAGTGTTTTAATTTAGTTAGTTTTTATGTTTTATTTCTGTTCATAAAATTATAAAATCAACAAAAAAATATCTCTTGCTGTCTTAGGACAGAATATAAACGAGTTTTTCAGGTTTTATTTGAATCTGTAAATTGTAGATATTGTACATTTTGTGAGTAAGTTATACTTCAGTTAGTAGTTAGATAGTTAATTAGTTAGAGTTAGCATAGTAGTAGTTAGTAGATTGTATATTTAGAATAGTTAGATTAGTTTAGTTTGTTTTAATAATTATTTTTAGTTTAGTTTGTTTAATAGTTAGTTTTAGTTAGATTAGTTTATTAGTTTGTTTCATTTTGTTTTTGTTAGTTTAGTTAGTTTAGAATAGTTTTTCTTTTATTTTCTTAGGACCTTAGATCGTCTAACGGAACCGCTAAACCCGTCAAGGTGGTTCATTCCAAACGGTTTGGGTTATTAGACAACCCCGGACCGGTTCCACTCTTCTAGTTGACGGACGGTCAATTTCTCCCGTCAACAGGGTGATTATCCATTCAAATATTTCTAAACATGGAATGATCATGAGTTCTATATGCAATGGTGTGAAGGTGAAATATCTTGATATTAATGAAAACCATATCATCAACATTACTCATTGTTGGATCACTTGGAGGAACTACATATGGGTAATCCTCCTCCCTAATCCTCTTATAGATTTCACCCCTGATAGGGAAATGAATTTTGTTGGTTATGTGTTATATAATGTTGGAACAGGAGAAAACCTAGGGTTCAACACTTAACAATGCACCTATTAGCACTCTGTAATTTGCCCAAGGCTGTGAAGGCAGTCACAGAGGCAACATCAAAACCACTTCGAGTCTTGGATCTAGCCCTCCAAGACTTAGAGAGGGATCTCTCTGTCTGATATAACTTTGTTTGAAGAGGATATTAGGCTAGTTACACAGAACATAGGATTTGTTTTTAGGAATTGGGTATGGGTAGAGAAAAGAAACCATGGGCTATGGAGTCACTGCAACGAATGATAAAAAATCCATGTCAACAGGCTCATATTTGCAAGGCAAGGTAGAAAAATCATTGGATCCTTTAATTTAAATGAAATGGGTGAGACGGAACAGGTCAAGAAATCCAATTAAACATAGAGCAACTAAGAATTTTGAGTTTAATCTTCAGTGGAAAACATAAAAAACTATACCAAGCTAGAGATAGAGGGTACATTAAAACCAATTCTATTCTTAATATTCTCGGAATAATTCAGAAGAATACATTAATTATGATAACTGAGAAAACAAATTTACAAAGAGAGATGCACATCACCAGTCGAAATAGTCACAAGAATCCTGCAGCATAGCACTGCATTATTGAATTGATGAAAGTACAGAAAGCTCAATGAGTTGCTTTACAAAAACTAAATCATGGTCCTTTGACTCATCAACCCCCATTCATATTGAAATCATAGGCTTTATATCCTTTGCATAAAAAATAGAGACCCTATCAAATAGGAACTGAAATACTAAAAATAGTACAAGATTAAACAATTTCCACAAAAATAGGATTGGATCCTATCTTGAGGGGCCAAAACCCTATCAACAATTTCACTTTCAAATTCCTTCTTTGACAGCTAGGCAATATTGGCCAAAAATAGAAAAAATCCCTAAAAGTATTGAACTGTCTGCCATGAAAAACTTGTCGAATTTCTGCAAAAAAAGGGGTCTGCACAGACATTTGTTTCTCTTTAATTATGACACCTGGGAAAAAAATGAAGGATTTTATTTTATATGGGAATGTTCTGGACAAAATTAGCCTTCAGTTTCTCTAAATTCGCCTCCATCTCACTGAAACACCTCCCGCAAAATCAAGACTGCAACAAAAAAATGAAAAACTGAAAAACTGGGCATTGAAGATGGCTTAGATTCTCCCTGCTCATGGCACCTGTGAAAAAAATGAGAGAGGTTTTTGTTCTTCATCTAGTTACGGAGAAAAAACTCTCTCGGTTTCTCAAAATTCATTTTTTTTCGCCCGGAATCGGTTTCAGAAAAAGACATACTGAACAGGCAAAAAAGGGTGATTTTTAAAAAATATTGGGGAAAGTGGTTTTTTTGGGGGAAGGTGGTATTCTGGACCCCCCCTGAGGTGGCAAGTAGTTTTAGGGGGGGGGGGGCGTCCATTGGCCTATGGATCCGACACCTGTCCAAGGGTGGTTAAAGAAAACTACTCCATTTCGGACCCCACCCCCGCCCTTGTTAAACTTCAGATGGCGAGGGGGGGTCCAGAATTTTTAATATCCGTTGATTTGTTTTTATTTGGGGTGTGATGTGATGACGTTACGGGTGGTTAGACTTAGGGTAGTGTTTTTATTTTTTACTTTTTGTTTTTAATTATATATGTTTTATTTTTGTTTTATGTTTGTTTTATTTTGTTTTTTGTTATATTTTGTATTATATTTTAATTGTTTTGATTTATATGCATTTTTATTTATTTAATGTTTGTTTATTATTTATATGTTTTAATATGTTTGTTTATTATTGTTTTTGTGTTTTATTTTATTTTGTTTTGTTTTGTTTTTTATGTTTTTTATTTTAATATTTTAATATTTTTAATATTAATTAATAAAACATTAACCTAATAACTAATCAACTAAATTAATTATTAATTAATCAATTAATCTTTAACAAGATTTAACCTAGATTATTTATCTAATTATACTAACTTTATTAACCTATTTACTAACTACTAACATTATTAATTAATCTAATCGTTTATTGTTCTTTTTAGCCTAGGTTTGTTTATGCATGGATGAGCGGCAGGCGAGAGGTAGTCAATAGGAAAAAAGGACAAGGGAGTGAGGGCACAGCATGGATGAAGGATGCAACAGGGAGATGGCGGATCGGGAAAAAAATATGGAGGGGAAAAAGGGATCAACCGAGCCATACTTCATCATCACGAGAGAAACACCAAATCAACAGTCGAAGAATCGAGTTACCTATAATTATAGGACCCTAACATAGGCTCCACCTGGGGATGGAAGCTCTTTCAAGAGGTGTCAAGAACCATCGAATTATGAACATGCAGACCGATGCTTTTTTCATTGGGCTGATCCCAAAAACTTATTCTGCAACCTGTACCTGTGTTGATCTTTCAAATCAAATTGTTGAAAAAGAGATGCTTGGAATGTTGAGCTTATTCATACTCTCCTACCTACCCTATACTGCTAAAAATCATTCTAAATCAAATAATACAAAAATTCCAATGAATCCAATCAAGTAGCTGCTGAGACCAGAGGACTACTTGACTACTTGTTAGCACTGTAAAAAAGGCAACTTGACCTTTTGTCCATATTTCAAAACTGCAAAGTGTAATGGCCACCGCTGAAAACATGATTGATATTTACAACAGAGACCTTGACAATCCTGAAGAACAAAAGTAATGCCAAAGATAGATTGGGGCTCTGCAGTGCAAAAGTTCTCCATATAAATAGCCACTGGATCAATATAAACTTGACCTATTACTAGATATTCAAATTTAACCAACTCAACTTCATGATTTGATGTTGTAGTTGTGTTATTTGCATCCTCATGCACTTCTTGATATTGCTGCAAATGTTATGGTGGGTTCTGAAATGATACTTCTACTGAACACGTCCCTGTAGTTGACTGTCTGATCATGTCAATATCATAACATCTTTTCAGCCTATAGTTGGATGATGGAAAATGGATTTGACAACACAAGTCATCCAACACATTAGCTATAGGGTCATAAAATGCTTTAGATAATGGTCCCATTAGCTCTACTGATACTTCATGGATTACACTGTGACTTTCAACTAGAATCTGACCAAGATTCCCCCTCAAAATTTGAAAGGAATTAAAGCACAGGGGCAATGAATCAAGATGGATCAACTCATCACTTGTTTCGGGCTTCATGATTTCATCTGAGGTTTGATCTTCAAAAAGGTTTAAGGGCTGCACTTTTGGATCAACTTTCATATAAACAATGCCATCTTTAATTGATTGATCAGAGAATTTTTTGTCTTCACTATTTACAACTGGCCTAGAGTTTCTTTTCAGAAATTGAAAAGATAAGAAACATAAGGGAAAAGTGTTTCCACTTACTCTGAGATTTTCTGCATTTTCCTCATCATTGTCATGATTGTTGTGCAAAGGCTGATTGTCATATCTGAGTTGTAACTGATCATTTTCTTTCCAACGACATGTTGTTGATTGCTTTGAACAATCCACATCTATTTCAGCCTCATGATCATCATACGGATCACACTTGGGTAGATTATCCAAGTAAGGAATGTCATCAAACATGCACATCATATCAACTGGTTGTTCCTCTGCAAGTTGAGATGGAGCTTCATCTTTGACTATGTCATGAATTAAATACATGAAAGAATCATGATCCAAACCATGGTACCAAGGGTGAGATGCAAAATGTTTGGGAAAAATGGCCTTTTCTTTCTCTTAAATCAATGGATCATGATGTCTTTGAACATCAAGTTTTTCTCTTATGCTAATCTTCTGCATCATCTCTTCCATGGTGTTATCCAAGACATCTATCTTCACCTCTGAATATGTCATCCATTTCTTTTCTGTTCTAGCCTTTTCTTGTGTTGTTAGTTTTGACTTTCTGTTCAACAAGTTAGCTTCCACATCAACTGCAACGTTTTGCATTTCTTCAAGTGTTGTAGTGTTCCTTTCTCTTAATTGGAATGTTATCTCAGGAGCAAAGGCATCTGGGTAATGCAAGTGAGATGATCCTAGTGGCGACCTTATATGAGCAGGCATTGCATGATATACCTTATTGAATCTTGTCGAAAACTGAGGTACTGTCTCCCCTGGCTTCCTTTTCAAATGGTCATATTCTTCTAGGATGAGAAAGACATTTCTCACGATCACCCACCTATCTAATAAAACTTGCATGAACTGATGAAAATTTCTGATGCTTGTAGTTGGAAGGATTTTAAACCATTTTTTAACTTTTCCTTGCAAAGACAAGGCAAACATCCTGATATAGACATAGTCATCTTCAACCTCATAAACGTCAAGAAAATCTTCAAACCTCTAGATGTGTTTTTCAGCAGGAATATTGGCATTCTCTCCATCAAACCTGGGCAAATTATTAGTGTAATTTGCAGGGAGGTCATGGAGGATAGGAGGAAAATCTAGGGGCTTGTATCTATCTGGGATTTTGGCAGGTACAGGAGGTGAAGCAAGAGGCTTATAACCATCCTGAGGTTTAGCAAGAGTAGGAGATAAAGCAGGAAGCTGATGCCTCACTAGGATTTCTACAGGTGCATTTGGGAGGTGCACAGGTGTATGAGTATGTACATAATATACAATTTGGGGTTTAGTCTCTTAAGGCTCTTCAGGTTGAAAATGATCATCCTGAATTTCAACAATATACTCTGAACCAGAATCATGATGAGAGAGAAAGTAATTGCAGATGAAACAAATAATATCATGAATACAATTTGAGCTTGAGTACCTGGTCTTTCTAGGATGCTTGGTCATGCTTCAGGTTCTTCCTCCAGTGGAGTCTTTGAGTTGGCACTGTCTGGAGCTGATTTGGAGTCACCAGGTGAATGATCTCAGCCTTCTTGTGTCTGGTCACTATCCACCATCAGTGATCAGATATGGAACTTTGAAGTGTACTACTGGAGAAAGTTCCCCAGTATGGTCGACATTATGTTAGTACTCTGTAATTTTCCCAAGGCTATGAAGGAATTCACAAAGGAAACATCAAAACCACTTTGAGTCTTGGATCTAGCCCTCCAAGACTCATAGAGGGATCTCTCTATCTGATATAACTTTGTTTGAAGAGGATATTAGGCTAGTTACACAAAACATAGGATTTTCTTTTAGGAATTGGGTATGGGCAGAGAAAATAAACCATGGGCTATGGAGTCACTGCAACAAACGATAAAAAATCCATGTCAAGAATATAATATTTGCAAGGCAAGGTAGAAAACTCACTGGATCCTTTAATTTAAATGAAATGGGTGAGACGAAACGGGTCAAGAAATCCAATTAAACACAATGAAACTAAGAATTTTGAGTTTAATCTTCAGTGGAAAACATAAAAAACTATACCAAGCTAGAGACAAAGGGTACATTAAAACCAATTATGTTCTTAATATTCTCAAAATAATTTAGAAGAAGACATTAATTATGATAAAAGAGAAAACAAATTTACAAAGAGGGATGCACATCACCAGTCGAAATAGTCACAAGAATCCTGCAACATAGCACTGTATTATTGAATTGATGAAAGTACATAAATCTTAATGACCTACTTTAAAAAAACTAAATCATGGTCCTCTGACTCATCAACCCCCATTCATATTGAAAGCATAGGCTTTATATCCTTTGCATAAAAAATAGAGATCCTATCAAACAAGAACTGAAATACTAAAAATAGTACAAGATCAAACAATTTCCACAAAACCAGGATCGGATCCTATATTAAGGGGCCAAAACCCTATCAACAATGTCAATTTCAAATTCCTTCTTTGACAGTTGGGCAATCTTGGCCGAAAATAGAAAAAATCCCTAAAAATATTGAACTGTCCGCCATGAAAAACTTGTCAAATTTCTGCAAAAAAAGGGGTCCTCACAAACATCTGTTTCTCTTTAATTCTGACACCTGGGAAAAAAATGAAGGAGGTTATTGTATACTAGAATGTTATGGAAAAAAAAATCCTTCAGTTTCTCCAAATTCGCCACCAGCTCACCGAAACACCTCCTGCAAAATCAGGACTGCAACAAGAAAATGAAAAACTGAAAAAATGGGCCTTGAAGATGGATTCGATTCTTCCTGATCATGGTACCTATGAAACAACTGAGAGATTTTTTTGTTCTCCATCCTATTAAAGAGAAAAAACTCTCTTGGTTTCTCAAAATTTGTTTTCGTTCGCCCGGAATCAGTTTCGTAAAAAGACATACTGAACAGGCAAAAAAGGGCGATTTTTAAAAAATATTGGGGAAAGTGGTTTTGTTTTTGGGAAGGCGGTATTCCGGACCCCCCCTAAGGTGGTAAGTTGTTTTAGGGGTGGGGGGGGGTCCACTGGCTTATGGAGCCGACACTTGTCCAAGGGTGGTTTAATAAAACTACTCCATTCCAGACCCCCCCTCTCATTAAACTTCAGATGGCGAGGGGGGGGTCCAGAATTTTTAATATTCGTTGATTTGTTTTTATTTGGGGTGTGATGTGATGAAGTTATGAGTGGGTAGACTTAGGGTAGTGTTTTTATTTTTTACTTTTTGTTTTTAATTATATATGTTTTATTTTTGTTTTATGTTTGTTTTATTTTGTTTTTTGTTATATTTTGTATTGTATTTTAATTGTTTTGATTTATATGCATTTTGATTTATTTAATGTTTGTTTATTATTTATATGTTTTAATATGTTTGTTTATTATTGTTTTTGTGTTTTATTTTATTTTATTTTGTTTTGTTTTTTATGTTTTTTATTTTAATATTTTTTTATTTTTAATCTTAATTAATAAAACATTAACCTAATCGCTAATCAACTAAATTAATTATTAATTAATCAATTAATTAATTAATTAGTTTTTAACAAGATTTAACCTAGCTTATTTATCTAATTATACTAACTTTATTAACCTATTTACTAACTACTAACATTATTAATTAATCTAATTGCTTATTGTTCTTTTTAGCCTAAGTTTGTTTATGCATGGATGAGCGGTGGGTGAGAGGTAGTCCACGAGACGAAAGGACAAGGGAGTGAGGGCGTAGCGTGGATGAAGGATGCAGTAGGGAGATGGAGGATCGAGCGAAATAGATGGAGGGGAAAAAGGGATCAACTGAGATGGATACTTCATCATCATGAGAGAAACGCCAAAGCAGCAGTCGAAGAATCGAGTTACATATAATTATAGGGCCCTAAAAGAACCAACAAAACCCCGACTACCGGCCCTTTCGGAAATAGCTGCGAAGCGGGCGAAGTCTCACCCGAGGTAGAAGCAGAGAGGGTTATAGGATATAGGTGTCTTTAACCAGGCTGGGACACAGATCTGTGATAAGAGCACTTCACAGAATATTTTGTTAACGCTTAGGAAGTGAACATGCATTAGTTTATTAACCTCAATAACATCGTAGAGAATAATCAAAGATAGATCTAGCACAGTAACAACAAGTGATTATGCACCCTTAGTACTTAACACCTAGCATTGTGAGTTAGATCTAGCATTCATTTTCCCTTAATCATAAGTAAAATACTCAAGAAACAAAACATACATTCATTACACATCATAATCAAAGCACTAAGCAAATGCATAATAGAAAAGACACTGCACAAAGAAAATCATGAGACACTAGATATATGTGGTTCACCCAAGGGTGGGGCTACATCCACAAACCACTTCGCTTCTTTATTACTCACCAAAATATTACATCTAGTCACTCCTATGCACTAATCCACAGATTTGAACTTCGCACAAGATAGGATAGTTGTGCACTAAGAACTAGATCCTCCTTCGTTACCTTCCAAAACTAGGTCACATGCACAGATCCACAATCACTTATCAAGGCACTTAACCTCTTCTACAAAATCATAGTCGAGCACAAAGCCTCAACCACTTACATTCCATTGAACAAATCACTACTTGAGATCTATATTTTACACTAAATTCCCCTTTATTTATACTTTACAATAAGGCCTAAACATGAGGAAAGCACATGGGCCAACATCCCCTAAACCTATTACAAAACCCTACTGGGTCCACATAACCCTCAAAATAGGTGAGATCCGCGATCTCAGCTCTGCCTGGGTGCTCCTTCTTCGACCAACATGTCAAAGTCCAAAAGTGAGCCAAAACCTCCAAAAATGACGCAAGTTTCCCCGAAACTTGGTCGAGGGCCAACAGGCCCCCAACACTCACCTCTGTCTCGTCCCAATTCACTCAAGTCTGGAAAATTCTACTTCAAAATCCTCGAGCTTAACTTGAGCTACCTCAACTTGCTACCTCACCTGAGCCTCCTTCTCAGTGAGCTCTTAGACTGTCTATTATGTAACAAGCCCTTCGAGGAGTTGTTATACTTCTAAAACTATTTGATCTAACTGTGAACCCTCACTATCGATCTCCTCAAACACCTTGCAAGATTCATCCTGCATAGGTTGTAACTTCTATGTTACTTCCATCACTTTACCCTAGAGGGCAATGATTTGATGCTATACTGTGCATTTCTCCTAGGATATCTTCATCCTCTCCACTGCTTTGAGCAGCTTCATCTGCACCTGCAATGAAAATGCTTGTTGTTGTGCCTCTTGTAACTAATCCTCTAGCTTCTTTAACTCTGGATCCTCGGCAAGGTGTTCATATGTCTGGGTGCTTCTGTCACTCAACTATTTACATGCCAAGGCAAGGTATCTTATACTTTCTATTGTGTTTTTGGAATACTCCTCCCTCTGGTCATGCACCTCCTGCGAGGTGCTCGGCACTGTTCAGGCCTCCAGTTCATCTATCTTATCCTGAAGCTGTTGAAGAGTCTCTGCAAGCTTCACTACTTGAGCTTCGATATGATCCTTCTCCTCCTGTACCAAGCCTGGCATAGAGTGACATGGTTTAATTACTCTTTTACCATGGCCTTCTCTGCAATAAACTTCTCTTTTTCCTTTCGTAGTTGGGCTTCACCAGCTCTCTTTTCCTCCTGAAGCTTCACTTGAAGCTCTAATTTATCGCTTTCATGGGTAGCTACATTGTCTTGCACTGCTCGTAGTTGTACTAGGACTTCATATTTCTCTTTTTTAAGGCTTATGTAGCCTTCTCATTTTCTTCCTAAGCTCTTTGGAACCGATCTTATGTTTCATCAGCAAGCCTTCTTAGGTAGGATTCTCTTTTAGCGGTCATTTCTCTTTGTTCCCTTCTATAGGCCTTCAAACCTGTATCCAATACTTTGACCTATTCTGGAGGTACTCCTTTAAGGTTAACCTCAACATCCAAGTCGGGGTTAGCCTGTAATTCTGCGGGGGTAGGAAACTTGATACTATATTGGGGGAGGGTGATCCAAATCCTTGGTTCACCCTACAAATTTGGTTTGTCCAGTAATTATGGGGTCTATGACGAGGAAGATGCATATGATGTGGTAGACACTGCATGGACTAGGAGAACAACTTGTTGCACTTCCTTCAACTCCCTCTCAATATTTTCATATAACTCTGACTGTTTCTCTTCATATCTCTGCAGCATGTCTTCAAAGGCTTCCTCCATAGCTCCACGGACCAGACTAATTTCATCGTCAGTGAGAGTGGCTTCTAACTATGGCTTATTGGTGCACGTTTTCTTCCTTGCTGAAGGTTTCTTTGGAGTAACTTTCCTCTTATTTGGGGTTACTACCCCAATAGGGAGATCTTCAGATGGTGTGGCTTCACCTCCTCCTTTCTCTTCTTCTCCTTCATCTCCTCCTCCTTGTCTATTTGATTAATATTCTCCTCCTACCTGTCCTTCTGCTTCATATTCTCCTCCTCCTCATGAGATAGACTCGTTATCTCCAGAATTTTTCTCTTTGTCTTCTTCGTCACTCTCTATGTCCTCGACTTCAACTTGCTTTTTCTTATTTTTTGTCCCACTGGGTTGTCTGACATGTTCAACTTGTGTAACTATCAGGATTACAATAGTGTTAGTGTCAAATAATTCTACATTGACGAAAGGTACAATAAATTATTTTGGCCATTCCTTTGTAATCTTCTCCATATCTTCATCTGTCAGCTTGTATTATGACTGCAATTCTTCTTGGTGATCATCTCTTCACACGGTGATGTAAATGAAGTTGGGATCAGTGTGAAACTTCGCTATGGGTCAATACTGATGCAAGGTACGTGGGGTCATACGTGGGAATGATTCAATGGAGACCGTTAACTGCTAATAATATGCGTGAAACACGACATTAGATTGCCACTACTTCGTCATGTCTTTGGTATACTACAGGGTGGAAAAATGAGCAGCCAGGGGATCCATAGGTTTAATCTCTAGGAAAGTGGCTCCTTCGAGCATCTACCAAGACACAAATGTGATCATGATGATCAACCAGTTGTAGTGAAACTCATATCCCAAGTCCTGGGCTTCACGGAAATCATTTTCTAGCTCATTAACAAGGTAGTTCGCTTATTTCATATGCATGTCCTCCACACACTTTCCTGTGAGGTCCACCACGAACCCAGTGACCTATGTGGGGTGGTTCTTCTTCACTATATTTCCAGCTAAGAGTTGACAAGAAAGGGGCATTGCACCATCCTGTATGGAGGCTACCTTGTAACCTCGCTTCCACTTTTCTACCTCTCCATAGGATTCTTTGATGCGATGTGCTAACGAATGGTATGAGGTCTTCCCTCGATAGAATTGTTGTGGGTTAGGACCCTTCAAGATTAAACCTGTGATCTGGTGGATCAATGCCAGATTCACAGTAATTCTTCTGTCAAACCATAGATATCCACCATGATAGATCGACAGAAGGAGTTTAACGCAAGTGTTAACCTCCTTGTGGCAGCCAAAATGCGGAATATTCATCATGTTCAACACGGTTGAATGCACCAACCCCTTAATCCATGTTTGCGTGATGAGGCAAGTTTTCTTTCCGGTTTTCTTCGTTAAGTAGCGGTGAGGAGCAAGCGTGGCATAGTTTTTCCAATCTCCTAAGTTGAAGTCGTTGTGCGTCAACAGAGAGATCTATCCTACCTGACTCCCTACTATGAGGATTCCTTTTGAAATGTATGAAGTGAATACAAAGTACTTGAAATCATGGGGGATACTGTCGCATTTAAAAACGCCAGCTAGAGATGAAACATACTCAGGAAGGATCGACGATATCTACTTCGTGTTAGCTATATCATCGTGGTGCTTACTTCTTTGTTCAGTCACGGGATTGATGCAGGTGGAATGACGTCCGGTCGAAGGGGAATCCTCCAGTCCCCTAGTTGATGACGCTTGAATACCTTCGGATACAGGTCTATCGGCCATGAGTTTCCTAAGAACTTCCTCAACATACTTCTCCAAATTGTTGTGTTCTCCTGACATTCTATCTTTTAACAAACAATGGGGTAGACAAATAGACAAGTGGGGTATACTTCAGATAACGACAATAAACTCAGTTCGACACTTGGAAAATTCTTGTCTTATCTCAGTCAATCACAGGTAGCAAAAAGTGGACCCAATGGCACTGTGATATCCCCAAAAATAAAATAATTTTTGAAATTTAAATTTATTGGAAATTTATTCCGTTTTTAGTAAATTCGAATTTGGAAAATTTTTGCCATTTATGGAAATTCTGAATTTTGAATTTAATAATTGTAATTAATTACTATGACTGTTGGGAAGAGACCTGATTTGACCCACCTAACTATTTGACTATGACACTTATATGAAAATAGAATATTTTATATTGATTGCAGGAGGACAAATGGAACAACCATGTTGAATTTAGCTGATCATGACTCCATGAGTGGGGAACATGTTGGAACTACCCCTGGGCTGATTGTTACAAGTGGAAAATCAGTGATTTGACCATTGGCAGCCCCTGAAAATTAGGGATTTAGAAAGATGCGAAAATTCCCAAGGGAGGGAAAAAAGACCTGGGCAAAATTGATAAATAGCATATGTGAGGAGGCAGGACGCTGCCAAGTATGCGGAGAAAAGAGACTATGGATTTTTCCATACTGTTATGAGGATTGTTGAGTAAGTGTGAGGCAAGAGGATAACTACTGGAATTGTGAACATTGTTGACGAGGAGTCTTCCAAGTTCGCCCTCATGGATTCATGGTCGGGCTAGGGGGTGAATCGGGCAAGTAATTTTGGCTGCCTATTCTACGGTTGGGAGGAACGTGGTTGTTCCCTTTGCCTTCCCGCAAACTGGTTCATATATGTTGATCTACTCCTTCTTTGTTTTAAATAATCATTTATACTGGTGATATGTATATGTTAATTCTATATTGAAGTACTTCTATGAGAGAAATCTTTCGTATCTTAGTCCATTTCTGTAATAGGAAAAACTGTAGGAACATAGTAGGAATTATCTGTTATAGGAACAACTCTAATATTGTAATGAATGGACTGGTAGAAATGTTGGAGCATATTCATCCGGGATAGAGGTAGAATAGAAATAACAAATTATATTACAAGCCACTATGTATAGGACATGACAAGAACATAAATCATTGTATATGAAAGGATTAAACTAATTAAGAAGATTTTAGTGTGAATCTTTCTAAGAGTTCTGCTTGCCATGAGATCATACACCTTTAAGTGTTCGAAATTTTGTAGCTATACTATTGTTTAATGGCATAAACCGTAGAGAAAAAAAAAGGATCCTCTGAGTTAACTTTGCTTGATGTGTAAGCTAATGGTGAGTATGAATGTGACCCAAGTTAGGTAGATATATTGCATGTTTATATTTCTGTAGGTAAAGATGCAGGACAATAGTACGTAACTGAGTTTTCCAATTATTAAACCAGAACCAAGATGAAACCATACCTATGATAGTGAATCGTTATATAAATATATAGAGAAAAGCTATAGGTATGTACATAATTATAGGTGGAAATAAGTACAGATGTTAATGGAGCGTTAAAGTGAATTCCCTATAGTAAGAATGATAATATATGCCTTTATACATGAACTTAGCAGACAATCAATATACCTACTGTTCTAGCAGTCATGTAGATCCAACCTTGCAAGTAAAGGCATAATTAAATGTGTAGGACTGATTACTTTGACAATCTCATACTCCCTTCTTTTTATTTACTTTGTATAGGTTCCCTTAGATGATGATAATGATCTAAGAAATGTCGATGTATAAACAGTCACGACAATGACTGAATATTTGTATATTTCTATAATAATCCATACAAAGTAATAAAATTACTAAAGTATCGATGAATGACCAGGATACGCATTTAATAAGATTATATACATACATTTGTATGAATATTACTTGATACCTGTACAACAATTTAATATTCTAGAGCTCTTTTTCGTTGAGATGTGATTCAAAAGATGTGGGCCTTTGGAAATACATAAATTCCATGCAATGCATAAAAGTTTAGACTGTACAGACAACAAATACTAAAATACAGTAGAGAAACAACATTCTAACTAAACCTTAGTGAAATTTCTGAAATTCGTAACGACAAAAGATAAGAAGTATGCAAAATCGAAATAATATCCAAGGAAGTAATCGAATCAAAATAACTATCCATGAAGATGGTTGAATTCCATTTCAGAATACATTCAATTACAGGCCCATTATTCGACAAGAATGACTGTTCGTATTGCCACCCCAAAAGATTTTACAACTCTTAAACTATAACCTTATTCTAAATCATGCAACTCAGTGAGATTTATGTCACCACGATGCTAATCCTAGGTTTAGAATTGTATCAATTCATAGGAAACTAGGGCACGCATTGGATTGAAACGAATTGAAACCCGAGTACCTTGTACGCCTTTGATGAGCCCCGATATCTGGAGTTGTAAAGAGTTGAGGTCCCTGCAAGGAATTTCAAATTTACATTAGCATTTTAGAATAGAAATAAAATGATTGAAGTTTCCAACAAAATAGAAAGAGTTTGAGTCATAATGGTACTTAACTCAGAGTTGAAGACGAGGCTTCCTTTTCCTTATCATGTTTTGTCTTGATAGAGGTCTTTGACCGAGGGGAGAATGGTCCCAGGTTCTCCTGATGGGTACCCTCACAATAACAGGATCCCATCATTAACATTTATACCAGCAACGAATAAATCCCTTTTCTTTGAAAAGAAATAACATAAACAATACTAACACTAAATTTACGAATTCCATAAGATGGGTCGTGCGAATAGGCTGAAAGCATACTCAATCCAAGAAGTTTCAAAAAGAAAGAAGAAACCCCAATATGATATGTCATGGGCATTTTTCTAACAGAACTACTCAAAAACCCTTGAGGTCTTAAATTTTTAGGGTTGAAATGCATAGCCATCAGGGAAACTTTTTATCCGTAAGGACTAGAAGAGAGTCTCTTAAAGACTTCGAAATGTATCCATGCTTACAATAAAGAGAAAAGGGAAAAATGAAACATACATAGCAGGAAAATTTTCATCTTCATATTAAAACCCTGCGTGGCTTCCCAACAATGCAACACCAAGCCTCAAAACATATCAACGAAAAAATTATAGAGCCTGTAACGAAATGGAAAACCCTAAGAGTAAATTTTTTACAAGGAGGTGCGAATCCTTCGGTAATCAAGGAGACAAGGAGGCGTAACACCGAATCCCTTTTAGGAGACATTGAGGAAAAATACTTATAACAATCTATTTTCGGTAGTAGAACCATACAGAAAAGTCACGAGGAATAGTCCAAAGGGGGAAGATTCAAATTACAGTCATAACAAGACCTTTAAAGGGGAGATTCAAATTTACAGGTCGTAATAAGACTTCCCAATGCGAGGGTTCTTACACCATGATGGAAACCAGGGTTCTCGTTTAAATGACCAAGGGCACAAGGGGTATCAAAAAACATACCAAGGAGGTGAATAGCGTTGACTATTCCATCAGGTAATGTCCTCCATTTCGACAACCTTTCCTGTTGAAAATGATAATATGCAGAGCCGTTCCAAAAGTTTTCCACATTGACAATAGAAACACTTAGAACCTTAAAGGAGCTTTGTTACACCGATTAATTGTTGAAGGTATGAATGATGGTCTTGCCATGCGATGGGGAGTGTGTGTCTTGACTAGGTTGAAGGAACGATCAGGTGAAACCATCAAAATCTGAGTACACGAAGTATCCAATAATTCCCAGTGTAGAGCTTTAACTGTTCTGACAAGTAAACCACTCCTTCCCCACCAATAAATTGGTAATATTAATGACAGTCTCATCATGAAACTACTAGTGGAATATGTCCCCTCCATCCATTCATTGGAGTCAATTATCATTCGTTTGAGATTTCAATTAAGACATCATTTAGATAAGAGCGAGTTATACGAGGGTCTTAATTGGGATTTAATACTCGAGCTTTTGTGTATTTGGAAAACTGACAGGACATTAACCATGACTACTCATAAATAAATCTATTTTTAATGAGTTGAACCCTACCAAATGATTCCAAGAATCTTATGTTTAAACTTTGTATATTCTAACAAGGGATATGTCCCTGACCCCATCTCTTATATATAGTGTATGAAGTTTATTTCAAAGTCAAACAAATAGTAATTTGCACGAGCATAGGAACTCATGTCCCAAGGAGAGGGATGGGCTATAAGACCTAAGTTTAGATATTGCCTATTTACATATAAGTATGTTGGGGTAGTTTGAGAGTGAAGGGGAGTGATAGAAATTATGGAAAGAATTTATCCACGTAAGCTTTTATGTTTCGAAGTAAACCATACTGGTGTAATAATTTCATTGTGGACAGAAATGAATCTTACCTTCTCTTAAATTCTAAGCTTAAACGAAATTAAATTATGTCATAGAATTGTTTTTGGTGAATTTGAGGTACATTACATATGGTATCAGAGAAAAAGCTACAACATTGGGCCTGAATAGGGCCACACTAGCTACTTAGTATACATTCTGACTTATGTAAAACTAATAAATCTTATGGTTACAAACAAAAAGCCCTTTCTGTTTTTTTTGTAAATTATGGCAGCTCAAGAGGGTGCAGAAATCAGGATGGAAGGAAATCCGCAGCAAGGACCTTCAAGAGAGCCAAGACAGAACAGTGATGGAAGCTCACCCACGAAGGTGTTGGAAACAATGAAGAATCTTATTGTTGAACTACAGGTTTTCAAGGTCGACAATCAAAAATTGAAGAAAGCACAGCAGGAACAGCAAGAGATAAATGAATTCCTGTTGCATATTATAGTAACCAAGAAAATCCCAAAAGATGATAACCATGATGAAGAAGTCAGCAAAAGAGCCTCCAAGAATTCGGGACCGGAAACAGAAAAAGGAGACAGTTCGTCTGAAGGGACACCTTCAGTTGATGACAAAACTATACCAGATAGAAAAAGAAAACAAGTAGACCACCTTGAAGGAGAATTTAAAAAGATTAAACCAGCTACCTTTGATGGAAAATCCAGGACAGGAGAAGAAGCTGAAGCATGGTTGTTGGACATCAAAAAATACTTACAGATCTACAATTATTCCAACAACATGAAGGTCAGAATGGCCATCTACAATCTGAAGGGGAAGGCCAGCATTTGGTGGCAGAACCTGAAATTGGCCAAGGGCCTAAAGGAGAAACAGTTGGAATGGTCTGACTTTAAGAAGTGTTTCAAGAAACAATACCTTTCTGAAAGTTATTATGAAAGGAAGAAGAAAGAATTTTACGAGTTGTGACTCAGACAGATGACGATAGAGGACCTTATAAATAAATTTCTAGAACTACTAAGGTTCGTACCATACATCCGGGAGGATAAGGTAAAAATCCAACGATTCTGAAGCTATTTACCACAGGCCTACCGGGACAAAATTGAGTTTGACAACCCCAAATCCTTGAGTGAGGGATTCAGGAAAGCACGAATGTGATATGACCAGTATAAACAACGGGTAGAGTTTCCCAAGACCTAGAAGGATAAGAAGCAAGATCGAATGAACTAGTGGAAGAAGGGATACCATCCATCTCCTTATCGGAATGCAGCAAAAAGTTTCCCAAGGAAGGATTTTCACTCCAATCATCTGAATACGCAAGGTAGAGGTAAACTGGTAAACCTGGGAACGAAGAAGTTTGGGGACAACTCCCGTGAGCCATTAAAGTGTTGGGAGGTTGGAGAGCCTCATCTAAGGAGGAACTGTCCATGTTTAACTTCAACAAATAGAACTAATGTTCACAATTTGTAGGAAGCCTCGACAGTGGGAGACATGGGCAGAATTCTGCATCAGATAAATGCATCCATAGATGGTTGAAAAGCTAACCACTAGTCATCGGTGGTAGAAATCGAAGGTAAAATCAATGACACTCAAATTTCTGTTTTAATTGACCCGGGAGCTACGTTAAGTTATATTACTCATGATGTAGTAGAGTCGAATAAACTTAAGAAAATGAAGCACAAAAAATCATGGCTTGTACAACTAGCAACAGGTACTAAAAGAAAAGTAGTTGACTTTATTTCTGATCTTGAGTTCAGCTTATATGGTCAAAAGATAAGGACCAATCTAAACATCCTACCACGAGGATCTTATGATATGATTATCAGGATGGATTGGTTGGGACAACACAGAGGAGTACTAAACTGTTATACAAAGATGCTTAGCTATAAAGATGATTTTGGCACTGTTAGAATAGCCCAAGGCATACCAAAACCTGTATCAGTCAGATAAGTTTCAGCGAAACAACTCAAGAAATGTATTAGAAAGGGATGTCAAGTTTATGCCATCCAAGTGACGAATCTATTAGAAAAAGAAGATAAGCTCAAGTTAGAAGACTTTTCTTTCCTACGTGAATTCAGAGATATGTTTGTGGATGAGATACCAGAATTACCTCCTAGAAGGGAAATAGATTTCTCCATAGACCTACTACCGGGATCAGCCCCTATCTCAAAAGCACCCTACCGAATGAGTCTACCAGAACTGACAGAATTAAAAATACAATTACAGGAATTTTTGGACAAAGAGTATGTTAGACCGAGTGTCTCACAATGGGGAGCACTAGTCCTCTTTGTGAAAAAGAAAGACAGTACTCTAAGACTATGTATCGATTATAGTTAACTGAACAAAATGACCATTAAGAACAAATACCCCTTACCAAGGATAAATGATCTGTTTGATCAAGTTGGTGGGGCCAAGATATTTTCAAAATTAGATTTATGATATGGTTATCATCAAGTTAGGATAAAGGACGAGGACATAAACAAAACAACTTTTCAAACAAGATATGGACACTACAAGTTTGTAGTCATACCTTTCGGACTCACTAACGCACCAACCACATTTATGTGCTTGATGAACAACATTTTCAGTCAATACTTAGAAAAGTTCGTAGTATTATTTATCGACGATATTCTGGTCTATTCTAAAACAAAGGAGGAATATGATGAACACTTAAGAATAGTTCTACAAACATTAAGGAAACACAAACTATACGCAAAATTTGACAAATGTGACTTTTATCAAAAAGAAATACAATATTTAGGACATGTCATTTCCTTAGAAGGTATTGTCGTAGACCCAGAAATGATAAAAGCCATTATGGAATGGCCAATACCTAAGGATGTGGAAGATATCCGGTTATTCATGGGAATCACCAGATATTATCGCAGATTTATAGAAGGGTTTTCCAACATAGCCTACCCTATCACGTCATTACAAAATAAAGGAACCAAGTTTAACTGGTCACAAAAGTGTCAAGACAGTTTTAACAAGTTGAAAGAATTATTGACATCGACACCCATTTTGAAGGTAGCAGACCCAGATAAAGACTTTACAGTTTGTGTTGGTGCAAGTAAAGAGGGACTAGGTGGTGTCCTAACTTAGGAAGGGCACATGATTTGTTACGAGTCCCAGAAATTAAAAGAACATGAGCGAAATTATGTCACTCATGACTTAGAATTGGCAGCAGTAATACATGCCTTAAAAATGTGGCGACACTATATAATGGGCAGAAAATTCCTACTATTGATGGATAATAGCGGGGTAAAATATATGTTTAACCAACCAGATCTTAATGCAAGACAAGCAAGGTGGCTAGCCTTCTTGATCGAATTCGACTTCGAGGTCGGACATATCAAGGGTAGGGAAAATAAAGTAGTAGACACTTTAAGCAGAAGAGTCCATGGGTTATTTGAGATAAATATCAGCAGGGCAGAAAGTGATCTAGAACAAAGAATAAGGACGATGAGTATTAACAACGAAAATTACACCAAGATGATGGCAGAATTTCAAAATAGTATCACAAACTCAAATAAACTAGATAAGCCCAAAAGAAGATAAGCCCAAGTTAGAAGACTTTGTTGTCCTTCAAATTTTGTTGTCCTTGAATTCTTTCAACTTTGATAGTTAATTCTTTTGCTTTTTGTCCCTCCTATGTTGTTACTTTTCTTTGTTGCTTTGACTTATCCTCTCATTCTTCTATTAGTTTGTCTACTTTCCTAGCTATGAAATCCCTTAATTCATGCTTTTTATTTTCTCTAGATTATTCCTCTGCTTTCCTTCTGATCTGATCCTTCTCGATCCAAGTTTTACCCAACAAAAGTGGGAAAGGGGCGTTGTCCTCAACAAACCTAATGACTTCAAATTCTTCTTCAGACGATGTTCCATGAACAATAATAGGTACATTAGTTACTCTTCCACATAATTTTATTATATTTCCCTTAAAAAAGCCTATCCTTCCTAAAGAAGGTACCATAATAGTCTTTCCAAAAACTTTCCAAGTTTATTCTATCATAATATTCGCTTGTGTTTCTTCATCCAAGACTATATAGTCTATGTCAAAGTCTCCTATTCTTGCACTTATGCATTGTTTTGCTTTCAGGATTTATGGTAAAATGACATCTTTATGAACATCCATAGTTTCTTCCAACGATAATAACATAGTCTGAACTTCCTCTGACCTTTTCTCTTTATGACTTCCTAACATACTCTTAGTCTCTTGACTCTTTTCATAATTTTCTTGTCTTATGTTCATCCCTTCAACTTTAGCACTAATCCTTCGAAAATCGTCAACCTCATTACCAACAATATTACAACAAAGAAAAATAGGGCCTACCCCAAGGAATTCCTTAGCAAGATGTCCCAACCTTCAACAATTATAACACAAAGTCAATCCTTTGTTTCTCTTAAATGTTCCCCAATATTTTCTATATTGCACACTTCCCCTAGGATCATAGTGTTGGACCTGCAATCTACAAAAACAAATTCTAGGTTCCTGCATCCACTTATCAGTCCAAAAATTCTTTCTATGCATAGGAATAACATATATTTCTTCATTTCCATTATATTTACTCAAATCAACTCTTTCTTTCAGCTTCACCCTAGCATTCAGACTAGGACATAATCTATTAAGCATATTTAAATTCATGCTTTCAAAAACAAAATCACTTATCTTTCCCTTACCAAAGCAAAAAGCTTACCTCTTTTAGAATCTTACCTCTTTTCTTTAGATCAACTTACTTTATTGGCACAAAGCTTCACAAGTCAAGTAGAGTACTACGCACTTCAACAACATATCTATGCACAAAGATTCTCTTTTTATTTACTTCAGTTCCCAGCAATCACAGTTTCATGTCCCGACAATGTAACCATTTGTTGGCACATGGGCAGACCCAGGGTTCAACACTTAACAACGCACCAACAAAACCTCAACTACCGACCCTTTCAGAAACACCTACGAATCAGGAGAAGTCTCACCCGAGGTAGAAGTATGGGGGGTTACATGACATAGGTGTCTATAACTAGGATGGGACACAGATCTATGATAATATCACTTCACATAATATTTTGTTAACGCTTAGGAAGTGAACATGCATTAGTTTATTAACCTCATTAACATCGCAGAGCATAATCAAATACATATCTAGTGTAGTAACAACAAGTGATTATGCACCCTTATCACTTAGCACCTAACAGTGCAAGTTATATCTAGCATTCATTTACCCTTAATCGTAAGTAAAATACTTAAGAAACAAAACATACATTCATTACACATCATAATCAAAGCACTAAGCAAATGCATAACATAAAAGAAACTACACAAAGAAAATCATGAAACACCAGATATACGTGGTTTACCCGAGGGTGGGGATACCTTCACAAACCATTTTGCTTCTTTATTATTCACCAAAATCTTACATCTAGTCACTCCTGTGCACTAAGACACAGAGTCGAACTTCGCACAAGAAAGGAGATCTATGCACTAAGCACTAGATCCTCCTTCTTTACCTTCCAAAACTAGGTCACATGCATAGAGCCACAATCTCTTATCACAACACTTAGCCTCTTCTATAAAATCATAGTCGAGCACAAATCCTCAACCACTTACATTCCTTTTCACAAAGCACTACTTGAGATCTATCTTCTACACTACATTTCCCTTTATTTATACTTTACAATACGACCTAAACATGGGGAAAACCCATGGGATGAAATCTTATAAACCTGTTACAAAACCCTACTGGGTCCAAATAACCCTCAAAATATGTGAGATCTGTGATCTCATCTCCGCCTAGGTGCTCCTTCTTTGACCAACGCGTCGAAGTCCAAAAGTGGGCCAAAACCTCCAAAACTGACCCAAGTTTCCCCGAAACTTGGTCGAGGGACAACATATAATTTTCATGATTATTCCCATGTGTTATACATTGCATCAGATGTAGCGGGGGGGTTATCGAGAGGTGGAGGCTCCGAAAAAAAATTGGGTGTCTTTTTGGTTTGATTTGGGTGGTTTTGGCACACTATTTTTTGTCCCATGGTTTTCTAATTTTGGTTAAGGAACTAATGTTCTAATATAATCCAGGTCAATGGATTAGGTCCTTTGGATGTTGTGGAATAATATATATTGTATTGTAAATGGTGGAGTTAATATAATGAGAGTTAGAGGTGTGGTAATAAACATTTGTTGGTTTTCTTGGTTAAGGGTTTAAACATTTGTTGGTTTTCTTGGTTAAGGGTTTCTAGGGTAAACTTTTTAGTACTATGTGTTATTTCTATTTTATAATGAATCTATATGTTCATTCCTATACAGTAAAGGTTTAAAACCTAAATTTGGTATCAAAGAAGTTATTGGCTTCATGGTGATGCCTTTTTTTCTAAGGGTTCAGTTATCTTGGGTCTGTGATAAACTTGGTTTTTGTGGGAGATATGTAGTGATGATTCTTCTGGTGAAAGAAAAATATAAGTAGTTCTAAAATTGATATCGATAAATTTAATGGGAATTTTTTTTATCTTTGAAAGTTGAATATGGAGGATCTTCTGGTATATAAAGAATAGTGGGTCACTATGGATCTTAGTGCTACACCTGCAAGTATGTCGATGGAAGACTGGACGAATTTGGATAGGAAGGTAAAGGGCACAATCTAGTTGTTCCTTTTAGATTCGGTGTTACTAAATGTCTTAGAAGAAGTTATAGTCAAGGCATTATGGGAGACGTTTGGGGATTTCTGTCAGTCTAAGTCCCTAGTAAATACAATTTTCTTTTAGAAGAAGTTGTACCTCTTGAGGATGAATGATGGAGACTCAGTTACAAAGAATCTAAATGCCTTCAATACTATGGTAATTCAATTGTTGTTTATTGACATTAAAATTTCTGATGAAGATATGTGCATTATTTAATTGTGTTCTTTGACATATTCATGGGACAATTTGGTTGTACACATTGGGAGTAATGAAACTACTTTAAAATTTGATGATGTGGTTTCATACTTGTTATCGAAATAAATGAGGAGGAAAACCATGGATAGTCAGAGCATAAATTCCTTATTTGTAAGAGGACATTCACTGTATAGAAATAAAAATAAGTCCTCGAATGGGAGATCTAAATCTAAAGGTAGATCTAAATCTCTAGGAAATCCTTAAGGAAATGTTGGAAATGTAGTAAAATTGGGCATCACAAAAAGGGTTATAGATTTAAAAGTGTTGAGAGAGAGAAGGGGTTTGATGGCGTTCCTTCCACAGAAGGGAAGACCTCCTCAGAGGAAGGAGGGGATGTGTACTTGGCTTCTTCAAGAACACATGCAGATCATGATGTATGTATGATCGATTTAGGTGTTTAATTTCATATGACTCCCCACATGGAGTGGTTTTGTGAATATTAAAATTATAATGGAGGTCAAATTTTCCTAGGGGATGACTTTGTTGAGGGGGGTGGATTCCCTTTGACTCAAAAGTAGTAATCAAACTCAAAAATGAGGCCCAATTAGATTCTTCTTCATTTGAAATAGTGTGATTCTCCATATTAATGGTCTGACATCTTTTTCAATGAACTCTAATTACTATATGTCTATCTCAAATACGTTTCTCAAAATGTTTGGTTTCCTTTCTCTCTCTTTTTATATACTTATTTTGTTTTATGTTCTAGGAAACTGACACTAACTTAACAAAAATAGTTACATAATTAATGATAATTGTGACCTCAAAACAATAACTCTGGCTAAAAAAACCCATATTTTTTGGTCAAAATCACCAAAATCAACCCCCATTTCAAAAAGAGGTGCTATCGGTAGCACCCTTTTTTTGCAGGGTAGTTAAAATTTTGAGTTGTTCGAAATTGCAGCCCTGACAACCAATACGTCCAAACCTTGAAATTGACCATCAAATAAACAAGTGATGCTACCAATAACACCAATTTTATTTTTGGAGTCAAAATAATGACTTAATTGAAGTTGTGACCTTGACAAATGATATTGTTGTAAATAAATAAATAAAATCAACTCCTAGATCCAACTTGATTTTTTTTTTAATTAATATTTTTTATAGATAATTTGTTTAAAATTAAATAAATTGTAAATAAAAAATTTCGTCAACAATTTTATTTTATTCTTAAAAAAGGAAAAAAAAAACTTTAAAAAAATTAAAAATAAAAAAACACTTTCATTAAAAAAAATTCAAAATATAATTTTAAAGTGACAATAAAAGTTTTTTAAAAAATGACCTTTTA
>ML792469.1:540700-555580 GCA_009831015.1 Picea engelmannii | reverse complement strand
ATTAAGGTGATAATATGAGCTATGAGCCAATTGAGTACCCAAACAAGAAAATAATTATGTCCAAAAATGTCCAGTGAATATGGGATCTTTGTCACTTACAATAATCTTTGGGCTTCCATGTAGCTTTTGAATTGTCTCCATGAATTCAGTGGCAACTGTACTGGCTCTAAAGGGATGAGAGAGTGCACAAAAGTATGCATACTTGGTCAGTCTATCAACAATCACCATGATGACACTCTTTCCTTCAAACTTTGGTAACCTTGTGATGAAATCCATGGAAACCTCCTCCCATCGCTAACTTGGGATGTCTAATGGTTGTAAAATACCTGAGGTCTTAATTGTTTCCACCTTATTTTGTTGGAAAACCAAACATTCTTCCGCAAACCTTTGAACATCAATTTTAAGGCCATCTCAGAAAAATTCCTTCTTGACCCTATGGTAGGTTTTAAAAAATTCTGAGTGCCCTCCTACCAGAGAGGTGTGCAATTCCAAGAGTACATTTTGTTTGAGTTGGGAGTTCATACATAAATATAACCAATCTTTGTACCATAGTGAATCATTTTTCCATGTAAATGTATCTGATATACTGGAATCTTGTTGCAACCTTTGAATGAGAGTCCACATGTTTTCATCATTCTTCTACTCATCCCTCGCTTCTATTATCCAATCGGGTTGGATGATCGAGATAGCACAGAGAAAGGCCGCAACATATTTATCCTTTCTTGAGAGTGCATCTACCACAACATTTTTCTTCCCTTTTCTGTAGATGATTTCAAAATCATAAACCAACATATTGGTCACCCATTTTCGTTGTTCTTCTTAAGACAATATTTGTTCCAAGAACTATTTAAGACTATCATGATCTGTTTTGACCTTGAAGTGCCTACCTATTAGGTAAGGGTACAATTTCTTAAATGCATATAGTATTTCCATCATTTCCTTCTCATAAATGGGTTTGTGTAAGTCCTTTCCCTTGAGTGGTCAACTTTCAAAATCAAGAGGATTTTATTCTTGTATCATAACACCAATGCCATTTCCTGAGGTATCACATTCCATAATAAAGGTTTTTGTGAAGTTTGGTGTGGTCAAGACATGAGATTTTCACATCACCTCTTTAAGTTGTTCAAAATCTTGAGTTTCCTCTAGAGTTTATGAAAATGAATCCTTCTTATTTAATGTCATTAAAGGTTCTACTATTCTTCCATAGTTCCAAACAAACTTGCAGTAGTAACTTGTCAATTTTCAAACCCAAAAATCCTCTAATATTCTTCAATGTTTTGGGAATCAGCCAGTCCATCATGGCCTTAATCTTGTTAGGGTCTACCTTGACACCTTCATGAAATACAATATGACCCAAATACTCTACCTCCTTCACCCCAAAGAAACATTTGGATGGTTTCGCATATAGTTGTTTCTCCTTTAGTAGTTGTATCACCTTGTCAACATGTCGAACATGATCCTCCCAAGACTCGATATATATTAGTATATCATCAAAAAATACTCACACAAATTTTCGAAGGAAGGGCCTGAAAATGGAATTCATCAAACCTTGGAATGTGGAAGGTTCATTCGTAAGTCCAAAAGGCATGACCAAAAATTCTTAATGGCCTTCATGAGTTTGGAATGTTGTTTTTGGGATATCTACTTCCTTCGTTCTAATATGATGATACCTTGAATGAATATCCAACTTTGTAAAGTAGATTTCTCCATGCAGTTCATATAAAAATTCATCAATGAAGGGAATGGGAAAATTATATTTAATAGTGATCTTTTTGAGCTCTCTATAATCTGGACACATATGCCATGAACCCTCTTTCTTGAGTACCATTACCACCAGTGTAGAGTAAGAACTTTAGCTAGGTCTAATAATGGCAGCCTCTAATATTTCTTCAACCATACGCTTAATTTCACTCTTCCAGGAATAAGGGTATATGTAAGGCCTTTTGTTAGGAGGAAAACTCCTAGGAATTAGGTGAATAGCATGATCATGATTTCGAGTGGGTGGAAGACCTATGGGAATATCTTCAAATACTTTGTAATGCTTATCAATGATCCCTTGGAGATATAGGGGAATAGATGGCTTAGATGTTTGAACATCCAGTGAACATAGTTGTAAAATTACACCTTGATGCCCCTTTTTCAATAATTGTTTCATTCCATTGGAGCTTATCACCTTAACGAGTTTCCCTGTGATACCCCTTAACTCAATTTCCTTTCCTTCCAATGAAAATTTCATGAAAAGTTCTTCAAAATTAAAAGACATTGTTCCCAATGATTGTAACCATTGGACTCCTAGTAATACATCAACACCATCCATGGGTATATCAATCATTGGAATATTCATTACATATTCCCCCATAGTAATATTTATCTTGTGTAATTTTCCTGAGAAATTGATAGTTCCTCCATTTGCAATCATTACTTGAAAATCTGGCTCTGGATATATAAATTAATTGAGGCTTTGGATAATTTATAGTGAATGAAATTATGAGTACTACTATAATCAATTAGGACTATTATATTTTTTTTTTTGGTATATCCTTTGATCTTGAAAGTTTGAGGAGTGCTAATTTACATGATATCCTGGGATTCAACTCTTCAGAAGAAATCTCTTCTATGCTTTCATCTTGAGTTTGTTCTTTTTCTCCTTGTTCTTCTTCTTCACAATCTATGTAGAATAATTTCTTCTCACCACACTTATGTCCCTTACTTTACTTGTTGTCACAATTAAAGCATAAACCTTTTCTTTTGTTTTCTCCAATTTTTGAGGTGTCAACCTTGTAGGTTGAGGTGTTTTAGAAGAAGAAGCAATATTCTCTCGATAGATTTTAGGATTGGTCCTTCTAGTAGCCATAGCCATATTTTTACTTTCAACATTTCTCGCCATCATGAACACATTCTCTAATGATTGGGGTTCCCAAAGGAGAACCTCATGTTGAATCTTATCCTTTAAAGTTCCTATGAGTATCCATTACCTTTATATTCAATCTTTGGAAGTTCTCAATGTGCTCTGTAACTTAACCTTTTTTCTTGAGATTTATCAATTGGCTAAAGAAGGTAGAGCTTCTTTTATCCTCATAGTGTGATATCATTTCTTCCATGAAAATTGTCCAAGTGACAAGTGATTTGTGAGAACAAAGCCATCGATACCACATAAATTGATTGGGTTATAAATATAAATAAGTAATTCATACCTTTTGTGTGTGTGGCACATCATGTAGATCAAAGAACAAATCACTCTGAAGTATCCATGTGATTGGATCCTTGCCATCAAAATTCCTCATATCGATCTTAGGAAAGTGATTGGTCTTCAGCCCAAAGTTGGAATTTCTCCAGTATTGATTCATCTTCCTTATGTCCTCATCATGAATTTCATGGGATACATTATCACTTTTAGGTGGCCTCTCTATTAGAAAAAATTTCAATCCTTCCATGATCTCCCTTTTTAAAATATCCATCTTAGTATCCATTATTTCCTCTAACTTAGCCCTAGTTGAATCCATCATCCCTTGTAGTTCATATTTTGTTATTGTATTCTTTTGTAAATCATTTATGTCCCTGCACATTTCTTCACCTTCATCAAGAGTCCAAGTAGGACTATCTGAAGTCTTATTTGGTGTAGAAGTTCCCTTTTTTGTTAGCATGTTGGCCAAGTATAACTTTTAAACCTTTATTTCGAGGTGGTTTTGCGAGACAATCTTTCTTCTGTGGTATCTCCAAAATTTTGGCCCTTCTAGGTTTGAAAATTTCATTTTGTAGTTCTCTAATATGTTGTCTCTAAAATTCCACAAGTTTGATCAAAATTGGATGCACCAAGTGGAAGTTATGGTAACTTCCCCATACCTTGCTAATTTTTGTCCCTTCTAAGAGTGTACTTGTAAAGCGTGTCAAGAGCACAATATATTATATTTGATTCTGAAACTTGCAACCAAAATACTACAGACTTTCCACTATCCAATGCAACTGGTCTCACTTAATTTGGATACTCACTGAAGAATATATCATTGTTTTACCTGGAACACAGGTTTGAGACTAGTTAATATGACTAGTCAGATACCCTATCCTACACAGGGTGTATATGAAAAATTAGGATCACCCAGAAGATGAAATTTTTATCATAGCTACCTTGATAATTTCTATGCATCTCCTCCAAGTTTCAGGGTCTGAAACTCACATAATTTGTTTTTGTTGAGAAAATTATGCGATAACTAAATTCAGGATGATTCTAACACCCTATGTTACACAATATATATCTCCAAAATTATAATGCCTCAAGAGATTAAATTTGCACCCCACGTACCTTGATCCATATAATAAATATCCTCTAATCTGTTCCTTTTAAAAAGTCATATAAAAAAGGTTATAGAAAAAATTCCAAGGTGTCTCAGATGCAGCAGTGAAACCCCAAGACCTTGAGCTCCGGTGCCAAATGTTAAGAACAAAATATCAAAATAGCATAAAAAACCTTAGAATAAGTACTCAATTCCTTGACAAAGAGATGATTTCATATAATAATCATCTTCGAGGGAGAAACCTCCTTATACACCACATAAATTTACAAATACAAGATGATTAAAAATGAAAAGGTCTTCTTGGTATATATAGGAGACTAGGAGGTACAATTACAACTAATGGACCCAAGTCAACATAAATAAAATAACAATACTAATGTAATATTCTCCAATTAAGGGGTAATGTGCCACTATTTAGGGCTTAAAATGTCTTTTTCTTCAAATTGAAAATCATATGTGTTCTTCTATTTCGGGTAATTCTTTGGTTTAGGCTTGAAACACAAATGACTGAGCGAAACCAGAAATAAAGTCTAACAAAAATGTAAGCAGGATAAATCAAAGTCAAACAAGATAAAAAAAAGTGAAGTGGTACCCATTTAAATACTTGATATTTCAAAGGGTGTGTTGAGGTCTCAACAAATGGTGATTCACTAGACAAAACCATAACCTTTGATACTTACCTTAGTTGTAATGATATAATTGTTTCAAGGAAAACTTTAATTTGAGATAAAAAAAATACTATTTATAAATAAATATGCACATTATCTAAGGAGAATTCAACCATGTATGGTTGCGGGGACTTATCTGATTTCATGTGTTTTTACCACGAACCAATGTTCCATGTCCTACCAAGGAAGACCTAGGAAGAAAACCACCACTGATAAGAGAAAAATGTGATTCCTACCTCTAAGTATTTGAAACCTTCTTTCAATGTTTCTCTACTACTAACAAGAATCCATATCCCCAAAAGAGTGACCGTGATATCACATACCATTCTATGTTTCCAGTGAGCATCCATAGCCCTGACGGAGATATATGCATACCCTCCTTGATATCATCATTCTCTAAGAAAAATATTCCTTCCTTATAACCATTTTCTTTTATTATAACATTTACTATATTAGGTACCCATTACTGGATATATTTTGGCAAGGACATTCATAAAACCAAGAATGAGTTAGGGAGGAGGATATTTGTTTCTTTCAAATAAATGAAACCAATACTTAGGTCCTTTTGTTTTCTTTATAGTACTCCCACTAAGAGAGGTAAGGTCCTTTGTTAGTTTTGTTGGTGGACATGATTCATACTCTCCTTTATTTCCAGTATTCCCTTCATAATTTCCAAACCAAAAGAAAGAAAAAAAATGGTCATTCCTTAATTGATATGCATATAGAAGTGTAAATAATTCTTGGGTTCAAATCTTCCACTGAATGAATGCCCCTTACTCTTCTTTTGATGGTCAAGGTTTGAGATAAGAGAAATTGTCTTTCCATGTTTCACCGTGAATTTTGAGAATAAATATCATTTTCGCCACTTATCATGAACTATTAACCAACAACAAAAGAAAACACAACTACCAAAAAAAGAATTAAAACAAACAAAAGAAAAAAAAAACAAATAAAAAAAAAGAGATATGTGGCACAAGGCTTTTCATGTTGAGCAACTAAGAAATTAATATTTTCAGGGCTTGGCCATTCACATTGAGAGAATTTGTTGATACTAATAGGGGGATGAATCAGTATCAAGTAAAATTTAGTACTTTTTACAACTTTACTTTTCAATCAAATAATGTATCAGATATACAATAGAAGCAGAAAAATAAATACACAATACACAATAGATTTATGTGGAAATCCACAAAATCTTTTTCTTATATAATAAAAAGATTACATTCAAAGGAATCTACAACATCCAATATTTTCAAGCACCAAATGGAAGGAGGCACCAACCCCCTAGTTTATAGGATCCAACTTAAAGGAAGCTACAACTCCCTAGATTCTCTAGCGCCAACTGGAAGGAGGATCCAACCCCTTTCCTTGCCCCTTCCTTCCACCCTTAAATATGTATATAAAAGAATCAACCTGTCATAGACAAGTTCAAAGACTCTCTTGTTCTACTATATATTCACTTGAATATCCTGTTGATGCCACTTGTCAACTTGTACCTACCCAAACATAGATCCACATTTTTCTCTACTGTCAACCCATGGACATCCATGCTTTGCTCCACTATGACCTGCATATATTAGCGCCTTTCTCCACTGTGACCCACAGATGACCTACTTGTTATATTGTACCTACCCAAAACACAGATCCATGTTTTTCTCTATTGTCAACCCACAAACATCTACACTTTTCTCCACTACGACCCACACATATCTACACCTTGCTCCATTGCAACTCATGGATAACCTCATAAAATGCCTTTCTCTCCTTGACCTCCTTTCTCCTAGGCTAGATTTTCTTTGTTGAGCTCGTCAATCCTCCTAGCACGAGTGCAGACCCACTTATGCTAGCTCCATACACAAAAACACACTTTCTTGGATGAACAAATGAGAGGTTCTTGATGTGTATTTATACTTTTCCAAGTGCCTTCTTTATTTGACTTTAGGGTCGACCTGTAGCCTTTTGTTGCAACAACATTTTCTCCTTTAATTAATTTTTGGGCCGACTTGTAACTTCTTGTCCACACATCAAGAATTCATCTTTAAGAGGGCATAACTTCTCAATCGTGAGGAACCACGTGACCTACAACATATCATTGGAAATGACATGTAGAGGAATATCCATATATGAAGGTTTTTCATGTATTTGTAATGTCCTTCATCCTCTTTTTCCTCACACAACTTCAGGCTTCATGACCACACCTCCGGGGATTCTTGTATACTTCTTCAAATTATATTCCTGTGAGGTCCATGCTTAAATCTACGCCATAAGTGGGCCACTTTGGAGACTTCTTCAAATACACCCATCACCTCTAGGGGCTTCTAAAATTCTTCTAGATTGACATCAATGACAACCAATTTTCCAACAATCTCTCTCTTTGTAATTGATGGAAACACTCATACTCTTCCTGTGAACATTGCTCCTCCTATCATCATGCTCTTGATTTTTCTCTCCCCCTTTGACATCAATGGAAAATGATGACTCTTATCCTTGGAGTTTCTCCCCCTAAACTCATGGCGCTCAATAGTACTTCTCCTTCCTCTTATGTCTTCTTATCCTTTCCTTCCTTGGATCTGTTTTGGGTTACTTCAATTTTCTTGCTTTCCTCTTTGTCTAGGATGCATATGTTATTTGGTCTTCTTGTTGTTGTTGCAACCAATCTTCTCGAGTATTTTTCTATGATTTCAAATATTCAGGAGTCAAACTTAAGATTGTATCATTGATCACATATTTTACTTACACTAAGGATATTATGCTTCAATTCTTCAACTAGTAAGACATTTTTTCCTTTTACATTTTCACTTTCAACACTCACTACACCTTTTCCAAGTATTTTGACATAGGAGTCATTTCCAAATTCCACTTTTCCACTTTTTCCTTTCTTTACACTAGTGAATTTGTTTTGGTCCCCATTCATGTGTGTTGAGCACCCACTGTCTATGTACCATTCATCTTCTTTATCTTCAACACTCAATGCTAATAGACAATTTTCCTTGTTTGGATTCCCTTTCCCTTTCTATAATGTGGTTGGCATAGTGTAACATCCTGCTCTATTAAACACACTTTTATTGACATATTCTTTGAGGACACTTGCATACAAGTGATCCGGTTATGGTATATTATAATTTCGTTTCGATTATGGGCTATATATGATGATGATTTTGTGTTGTGTCTTATTGTTATATTGATGTATATATATTGGCATTTGCTATTGATGAGTTTTATTGAGTGTGCAAGCACATGACAAGTTATGGATGTTGATGGCATCGATGAACTTCCTTGGACTCCGGATAGAGTCAGGGAGTGAATTCTAATTTGTTTGAGTATTTCATTTTACACGCATATGATATATGATTGATTTCAGTATGATTATGTATATAAATTATTGACACTAATTTTGTCAGTGGATGAAGGCTTGATGATGCTTGCTAATTCGACTCACATAAGGAGTAGAGGGGCCATGCACAAAAAACAAACATTGAGGGAGAGGTGTGGCAACGTCCCTATCACAACCTACTAGCGCTCCCGCTGTGACCAGAATCGTAGGTTAACGATTACCTAGTTTGAGTGGTCCAAGATGTCATGAGGGCGAACCGAAGCAATCGCTCACAAATATTTCTAAGGGGCACACAATAAGGAAGAGTCCTTATTCCTTAGAAGTCCTTAGTCTCTCACAAGGTCGACCGAGTGGAGTGTTGAATCCAAGGGTCGAACAATCTTCCAAACCAGTCAAAGACGAGTGACACTCTTGGAGCATGGAGGTGCATCTTGAAGGGCACATCGCATAATTAAAAACTTGAGTCAATTAATCTAGGTGACCTAGAAAACATTGAAATGATTAGACTTTATTGAATTAAAATAATTAATTAAACAATGAATTTATTAATTATAAATCCTGATAAAAATCTAAACCTAAATCTAAGATTAATTAGGGTACTAAATAAAAATATTAAATAAATTAAAAAAATTGAGATAAATCAATTTCTATGAAAAAGTGAAAAAAATTTAAAAATGGAATAAAATGCATTTGTTACATCTCTCGAGAAAAAATTCGCGTGGACCCTATCAAGGCACTTCAATTTAATTTAAAAAAATAGGATTGATAGTCGTTGTAACGTGTTTTACAATACCGAAATTTTAGAGTTTGTATGGTCGGTACTCTTTTGCATACCCAAAATTTATCTTCGCCTAATCGTCGGACAATTAATTGAAATTTGAAAATTAATATCTAATGACGATGTAGTAGTAACTCGCATATACGAAGATAAATTTTTGTATGGTCATTTTATGTCAAATGCCAATCCGGTAGTTACAATGTATTTCGGTAGCTTCTTTTTATTTCCTTCTGATCTTGAAGTTTGTAATGGTCATCACAATATATTTTGTACTTCTGGAAAATGAAGATGTAGTAATGTTGTAACTTAATTGCATTTAATTGAATTTAGTATGGACGCAGTGTATTTAGTCATACAATTTGGAAATTTAATTTGCAAGATCACCGCCAAATCTAATTGGAACCCGACCTCAGATTTCCAACAATTTGATTTTACATATTGATTATTAAACTATAATATATTTTGGATCAAAGCAACCTTAACGTTGTTTCCCTTAAAAAAATTTGTGAATAAATTTTAAAAAATCATAGTCCCTCGTAAACTATAATCCAGGTGTAGCCATTACTGAAGCTTTTCTCCCTTAAAGGTATTAAGAATTTAATATTTATATCTAATCATCCACATCTAATGATTGACTGTAACTTGATTTAACTTTTTCTACCAAGTATTTTGAAAAATTAAATTCCAATTTATTGTGGTGATGTAGAATTGCACTTCTGAGTAACTATTAAGGGAGAACTACAAAAGGTTAAACATTTGTTGTGGTATCTTTAGAACATTTGAGGGTTATCTAAGTTTTTGGTACACCCTCTTATGTTATTTAGTCCTTTGTTTTTAAGGAGAAGTACACAATATTTGTCTATTTTAGAGAAATTCAGTTTTGTGTTAGAATTGTAGTATATTAAAAATACATTTAATATTTGTCTATTTTAGAGAAATTCAGTTTCGTGTTAGAATTGTAGTATATTAAAAATACATTATGAATGACAAAGTTTGGCACATTTAGAATGATTGTTATTTTTTTTAGATTATGATTCTCCTAGTTTAAGATATAGAATTTTGGCCAAAATTTGTGATTAGAGATATGATTAATGATTTTTTGAGTCTAATTTGAAACAATATTGATCATTTTCCATTAAGATTGGTATGGGTATGGTGTGAAAAGTTTAGTACTTTCTAGTTAGAGAACTTAATATGTGGATTCATCACATGCGTGTTAAATGGAATTTTTGTTATGCTTTGAGATAGATGTTATAAGATGACCTTGCTCGATTCACATGAATATTGCTTAAATGATTGTTTAGTCGTAGTCGACTATACTCTATGTTTAAGAAATTTATGAAGAGTATTGTAGTTTATTTAGTCACGAAATTAAGAGTATGATCGTGGTTAAGGGAACTAGATATCTCCTTGTTCTTTTAAACAGTCTCCAGTCCTGAGACCTTAAATGGTCAAAATCAATCAGATGAATCCTGAACTTGAGCATTGATTATGTGTCTTGGAGGTCCTAACCTTGCAGGATAGGTTGGCCGGTTAGCTATCTTATGTTATATTTATGTGATATGGTTGATCTTGAATAATAGTGATGTCGTAATCAGATTTTGTTTTGTGGTGATGTGATGAGATTGAATGTGTAATTATTGATGGATGTTGTTGTCGCATATCACTTTTCCTAACAATTAAAAAAAAAAAAATTACCTCTACTATACTCACTTATTTGATGTCATAATGGAGGCATCATTACACATAGGAGCATCTTCTTTCATATCTCTCCAATCTCATGCTTTGTGACCAATATTATTTCATTTGTAGCATACAATATTTTGATCCATCAATGTATCAAATGGATTGTAATATATGTTGATAGATACATACTCATTTCCATATGTATTGTTTACATGATTATCCATTGGATATCCATAATCATTTATGTTTCTCATATAGTTGTTTCTTGCATTGATTTTATAGTGAATCGCCTTATGTCCAAAGTTTCTGCAAGTATAACAATGACCAAGAAAAATATTCTCATACATGGTAGGAAAGGACCTTCTCGGTGTCTCACCCCTTCTAAATTATGATCTTTTGTTCCAATTAGAGGTGTCATGTTCCTGCTATTCTTCAACTCCTTTTCGATTGTTGATTTAACTTCTTAAGGTATTTTCATAGTTTCTATAATTTCTTTCATCTTTCTTGTTCTTATTATATGTGTATCATGTATTCAAACCATTATTGTATCCAAGTCTTGTCTTATCGGTAGGTGATCTTTGATTGCTAATAATTTTATCTAACTTTTAGTACTTCTTTCAAATTTCTCCAATTTATCCATTGTCAACATTATCTCCTTTCTTGTGTGATCCAATTCTGCTTTTAATTTCTCATAATCTTCACTCTTATTATCTAATCGTTCCTTCAAGATGTTAATTGTCTTTTCAATCCCATGATTCTCTTCTTCACAACTACTCAATTTGTTTTTTAATTCTCTATTTTTGTTTTTGAGATTGCTCTTTTCTTTTTCAACATGCTTCAATGTTTTCAGATTCTCATCATTTTTATGTTCAGAAAGACTCTATGTTTTTTTATTCAGTTTCTTCACCAGATTCTTCTCCAGAATTAATTTCATCTATTTCAAAAAATTTGTGGTCATCATACTGTGTTTCTTGAGTTATGAAGAGAAATTCCCTTACATCCCTTTCTTCTCCATCGCTTTCATCTGAAGAAATGATGTCCTCTTTGGATTAAAGGATATTTTTCTTGTGGAAGCTTTTCTTTTCTTTAAAATGACATTTCTTAGCATAGTTTCCTATTCTACCACAATTTGATCATTTAAAATGTAACTTACCTTTGTATTTTTTGGTTCCCTTCTTGATGTTCCTTACGAAATGTGCTTCTTATTCATCTGATTCATCGCATGGAGTTTCTTCTACCTTGTGTTTTTTGTTTCTTATTTTCTTCGTGGATTTAAAAGTAGCTTTTTTATTTAATTATCCTTTTTTGTATCTATTCTCATTTCATATGTTGTGAGAATCCCATGTTGCTCATCCATTGTCATTTTGGTCAAATCCCTAGTTTCTTCAATGGCCAAGACCTTGGCATCATATCTCAAAGGAAGTGATCTCAACACTTTCTGTACAACCAAGGATTCTTCGAATTCTTCTCCTAATCCTCCGATGGCATTGACAACTTCATATACTCTGAGTAAATAGGTTGCAATATCTTCTTTTTCATCCATTTTTTAGATTTTCAAACTGTGTTATGTGTCATTGGATCTTGACCTACTTGACTTTTAGATTTCCTTCATAAATATTTTAAATTTTTTGCCAAACCTCTTTAGTTGTGCTACAACCCATCACCTTGCTAGAAACAGTTGGTGTCAATCCACTCATGATAACATGCCTAGCCTTTGAATTATAACTCATCAATTTCTTCTCATCTCGATCGGTTGGAGTGTTTTTTGGAACTTTATATCCATTGACAACTGAGAGACAAATATATACTCCTAAAGTTTTCAAGTAAGTTTGTATTAATTTTCTCCAGTATGCATAATTGTTTCCATCAAATAGTGGAATCCCATTTGGAATGTGGCCTTCCATTTTTTCTCACGATATTCCTTCCAGTGATTACACTATTTTTAAGGTAACCTTCTTTGATACCAATTGTTGATACTAAGAGGGGGGTGAATTAGTATCAAGTACAATTTAGAAAATTTTACAACTTTACTTTTCAATCAAATAATATATCCAATATACAATAGAATAAAAAGAAGAAATACATAGTGCAAAATTGATTTACATGGAAATCCAGAGAATGTTTTTATTATATAATAAAAGGATTACATTCAAAGGAAGCTACAACTTACAATATTTTACAGCACCAATAGGAAGGAGGAACCAACCCCCTATTTTACAGGATCCAACCAAAAGGAAGATACAACTCCCTAGATTCTCCATCTCCAACTCGAATGAGGCTCCAACCCCCTTTCCTTGCCCCTTCCTTCTACCCTTAAATATGTATATAAAAGAATCAACCTATCATAGCCAAGTTCCAAAATTCCCCTGGTCTATTGTAGATTCACCTGAACAACTTGTTGAGGTCACTTGTCATCTTGTAACTGCCAAAAACATAGATCTGTGCTTTTATCTATTGTCAACTCGTGGACATCCATGCTTTTCTAGACTACATGTTATAGACCTAAAATTCCCTACTCATGCATACATGACATTGACCTTCTTACTTGCATAATTTTCCAAATCACTGTTGAGGATCTCTACTTAAAAAATCAATTTTTAGAGCATGTACGTGCCCTACACCACTATTGTCCGTGTGCATACACTTGTTGCATGCTAGACAACCTGCATACATACGCTTGTTGCACACTAAACATCTCACGTATACCTCCAAAAGATGCAAAAATTAAAAAGTTGTAAGGAATTCAATGGAATTCATGGGCTATTGGAGGTTTCCCAACCAATTCACCTATTATAGCACGTCCCCCAACTGAATAACCATCATTTGTTCATATAAAAGGAGGTGTTGGGGTCTCATTTCACAACCAAGCATAAGAACAGTGAAGGTCTTCCCAATTTCAATTCCCTTCCTTGCCCAAGAATTTGCAACCTTTTGTTAGTTATTGCTTCAACATTCCCTCTTCAACCTCTTTTCTTCCATTCAATCCATTCCATTCCGTTGAGGTGATTAGTATATTGAGAGAAGAGGATTATTGAAGGTGCACTTGGAGCATTGTAAAGAGGATCTTGGCCCAGGTTCATAGAATGGTGGCTGACAAGGATTGTAAGTTTCAGTCTTTGTTTAATGAATAAAAGAATCTCATTTCCTTGTCCCAAATGATGTTGTTTTGTGTTTTTTCTTTGATTTATACATAACATTTTATATCTAACCCTAATTTATGAATAGAAATAGCATGCTTGTAGCCTTGTTTTCCTAGTCTTGGATGGAGGTCAGCTTTGGGAGGAGAATTGCAGTCTTTGCAACTACAGATCTTGAGGAGATCATCACCAGACATTGGATAAAAGGTACAGTTACCAATATTCTCTTCAACTGCTTTTTATTAATTTATTTTGGTATGTTTGGGGTAGTGTAGAAACTAGATCGACTTTTAGGAGGTCATTTTCTCTGTCTATATTCTAAACCCTGGTATATTTATGGGGGAATTTCCCTGCTAGCAAAATTGGCAACTCCATTGGGGAGTCTCTCTAGGGTTTTTAGAGATTTTTTTTGGTTTTTGATTGGTTTTTTGTTTTCCTTTTGAGTTTCAATCAAGTTTACTAAGTCTTTTAAGGTTTTTTGGCCACCTGCAAGGTAAATACCAGCTTTTCCTACCCTATAATTCTTCCTTGTCTTTTTAGTTTTGAAAAGTCTGAGAGGTGCATGCACTTTGTTTTGGGTCAGCCCACGTACATACACGCTCTGCACAGTATAAAGCTCACGTACATATGCAGGTTGTTGATGCAACAACTAGTGTCTCTGTTCCTTGAAAGTATTTTTTAATAAAGAGAAGGTTTGTCTCTTTCCTGATAGAAGTTCAAACTTCTCAGAACTTTCTTGAACTAATCAGAGTCTCTATCTTTGGCCATAGCTTGGATTTAAGTTTTGGTTTACTTGTTACTTAGTCTTATTTTGTTTTCCTTAAATGGTTTAGAGTGAGCTATCAAGTTTTGGATCCGCCTTTTGGTTTCTTGGTTGAATCCCTATGATCCGCAATGGGCTTAGGGTCTTTATAAATATTCTTTTCATTTTTATCTTTGTTCTTGTTTCTTTCTTTGAAAAATGAAAAAAAAAGAGTCTTTATTT